>JASDQU011440117.1:5127-16031 GCA_032191745.1 Picea mariana | reverse complement strand
GGTCAGGCGTGTATGGATAAAAGAGTTGCTAAAGCCATCTGCTAGTAAATTTTCTTGAAAAATCCCATTAGGGTCAAACCCTTTTAGACTTTCAACATATTTTAGGTTCAAGTTCTTTAAATGGCCTGTGAATTTGTCAATCTTGTTGACGTTTCTGAACACAAAGTCCTTGACTTTCCAGGGCAGAGGAATGAACTGTTTTTTTTTCTTTCCATGGAAAAAATGAAACTAGTAGTTGTATTGCCTTGTTATTTCAGTAACAAACATCTTGTCTGTGATGTGACATGGAAGGAAAGCAAGATTTTCCTTGGAGCCAAAAATCATTATTACACTATAATTTTCCTTTTGTTCAAGTGTCCCCTTCTTGTCCAAAAACTTGGTTGCCTAGCTAGACATCCGGGGAGCATCCTTTCCTAACAATATTTTTTTGAAAAACGAGACAAAGTCATTAAAATCCTCATAAAAAAATGGGAGGCATTGTGCCTCCACAAGGCCTGGTACAAGAATGTTACTGGGTCGAATTCATAGTTTATCTTCTTAGACATAGACAGTTTTGGAAACGGACAACAATGTGCTATCGCGAAAATCAAGTACGATGACATATAAAATTTATTCTCTTCTTTGAATCGTGGGAACAAAGTTCAATGGAAATTAACTTCCCCCAATAAAAAATGGATTGTTCCTTGACTGTGAAATACAAAATATAAAGAACTATGTGGGAAATGTTTGTTGTGGATTCTTGTCTCGTTATTCTTGTAAACAACCACGCAATTTCCCAGAATGGATTCATAAAGGAACTAACCTGCAACTTATTGATATCTTCAGGAACTATTGTCGGGTCTTCGAGGAACTCAGGTAAGAGGTCCAACTCGTTGTCATGTTTTTCTAGGAATTGCTTGCAGTATTGTCCTCTGAAGGTCAATGTTGGCTCCGACAATCTTAACATCTTGCGGAAGACCTGAGGTGACAAAGAAACAGGAGAATGGTCGCGTAGTGGAATAATTATTTGGCTTGAAATATATTTTTTGGCACACCAAGAGACGACCTCATTACAGTCAAAAACCTTAGGGACACAGCCTACACGAGCGATTCCAGAGGTCCAAATCACTTCACTTTGGGCAGAATGGGATGAATAGTAAGAGTATTCTCTGGACCACTAGAAGTTTTGGTCCTCACATCCGAACATATTCACTGTATCTCCACAAAACTGTCATCGAGCTGCTGCCATAAGTTTACGAGAACGTGTATTTTCTCTAGATGATGTTTGAAATGAAGAGTTGAAAGGGATAATATAACCCTCCGCAAATCTTAGTCCAATCCGTGTGAATGGGAGATCTCCTCGAGCCTTTTGCTCATTAATGACAATCTCGACGGCTATTGCATGACACATTGTTAGCATTAAAGACTAGTAATTGCATACCTAGAAGTGTGAAGATGGCAGGTACGGCAAAGAGCAATTAAGAATTGGAGATTTTGTGAAACCGCCAACGCGACGACCCACGAAACACATTCCACGTTGTTTGAGATGAACAATTGAAAGGGATAATATAACTCTCCACATATCTTGGTTTAATGCATATTAATGGGAGATCTCCTCAAGTGTTTCACTCATTAATGGCAATGTTGATGATTCCTACATGATGAGTTGTTGGCATCAAAGGTTACTAATTGCATATCTAGAAAGAAGTACGAAGGTCGCGGGAACGGGAAAGAGAAATTAAGGAGTGGCTAATTATCGAAAGTGGTCGGTCGGGTTTCAAAATAGAGTTACATGGTACAACCATTAGAGGTGAGATCCCGAGGGTCAAATTGTATGTCTCGAAAGTTTTTGAGTGCAAAACGCATAACACGGAAGAGGGCACGATGGAACAGTCCAGACGCCAATTTGTATACCGCGGAAGTTCAAGTATTGTTTGCAGGCTAGGGAACAATGGAAGTGCAATCATGAGCCTGCATGTTCGGGAACCCACAATCAAAAAAGTGGCTTAAGTATGGGATAGGGAAACGGTAGGCCGGACTCATTTTCGCTAAAATAGATATGCCATTAGCTGGAAAGATATTTTTTGCATGTTTCTGGGCAAATTCTGTAGTGGTAGCCAATGTGACTATCTCGACGAGCCTTTTACTTTTTAATGGCGATCTGTACGGTTGTTGCATGATGAATTGTTAGCATTAAACCTTGGTCGTTGCATACTTTGATAAAAGTGCGAAGGTGATGGGCACAGTAAACAGTGACTAAGAATTGGAGATTTCGTGAACCTGCCAACCCGAGGATCTGCGAAAGTGATTCCATGAAATGGGAAAGTGTGGAAAGCGGTCAGACGGGCTTCAAACTAGGGTGAAAATGGTTCCCTAGGAGACGTGACTTCTGGAGGGTCAAATTGTATGTCTCAGAACTTTTGAGTGCAAAATGTGTAACACGAAAGAGGGGATGATGTGGGAGTTGCTCATTAATGGCAATGTTTAAGGTTCCTGCATGATGAAGTGTTAGCATTAAATTTTGCTAATTTCATATCCAGAAAGAAGTATGAAGGTGGCGGGAATAGGGAACAACAATTAAGGAATGGCTAATTATCGAAAGCGGTCGATCGAGATTCAAAAAAGGGTTACAAGATACAACCAACAGAGGTGAGGGGCCGAGGGTCAAATTGTATGTCTCGGAAGTGTTGACAGCAGAACACCTAACACGGAAGAGGGCATGATGGTGCATTCCTACGAACAAATTGTATATCACGGAACTTCGGTCACTGTTTTCTAGTCGCGGAACATTGGAAACACAATCTTGAGCCTGCCAGTACAGGAACCCACAATAAAAAAAGTTTCTAAGTATGAAACAGGGAAACGGTGGGCCAGACTCGATACACAGTGGTTGCAACATGTGAAACCATGGAAATGTAGCACGTCATGAACATACAGCCAACTTGCGACTAAGTATTGAAAGGAACGGTAGACGGTCAGGCTCATGATAGGGTATTCCAGCGGACAAATTGTATATCGCAGAACTCTGGGTACTGTTTGCAAGTCACGGAAGATTCGGAAGAAAATTTTGAGCCCATCATTCCGGGAACCCGGAGTCGAAAAAGTGTCTAAGTATGGAATAGGGAAACGATGGACCAGACTTGTTTTTGCTAATATATTGAAATTTGTAATAGCTTTCCCATTACCTGGCAAGATCTTTTCTGCATGTTTCTGGACAAGTTGTGTAGGGATAGTCAGTGTGACTATATCCTCGAGGATTTTTCTTATTAATGACGATCTTTACGATTGTTGCATGATGAACTCTTAGCATTAAACCTTTGTTGTTGCATATTTGGAAATAAGTACAAAGATGGCCAACACAAGAAATAGTGACCAGGAATTGGAGATTTCGTGAACCCACCAACCTGAGGATCCAAAATAGGGTGACAAGGTTTCCCCAAAAGATGTGAGGCCCCGATGGTCAAATTGTATCGCTCGGAACATTTGAATGCATAATTTGTAACATGTAAGAGGAGACGATGTGGGAGTCCAATAGTCAATTTGTATATCACTGAGGTCCGAGTGTTTTTTGTAGGTCACAGAACAGTGGAAGTGCAATCTAGAGGCCAGAATAATTAATGTGCATTGGAAAGGGCATGAATGTGGCAGGGATGGAAGGGAGCCATAAATGGTTTGAAAATTTATATGAACCTGGGTAAAGTGAACCTTGCGAGTTGGAGGAGCCCAGGGTGCAACTGTAGATCACAAAATTTTTTGATGCAAGATGTGTATCACAGAACATGTTGAAAATTTTGGTTAATTATGGAAAGGAATGGCGGTCATTCCGAGTACTGTAAATGGTGGTTTAATGCGTGTTAATGGGATATGTCCTCGAGATTTTTTGCTTGTTAATGCCAATTGTTTCGTACCAGTGTGTTTAGTTGCCACTCGTAAAACCATAATTAATGTGCATTGGGAAGGGCGCAAAGGTAGTGGGGATGGAAGGCATCGATAGATGCTTTGAAACTTTTGTGAACCCAGGTAGAGTGAAGCTTGCGATTTCTAAGAGTCCGGGGTGGAATTGTAGATCACGGAAGTTTTGAGTGCAAGATGTATATCACAGAACAAGTAGCAACAGAGTTCGATTGTGGCAACCTCGAAAACCCGGTCATAAAATTGGCTAAGTATGGAAAGGAACGACAGTCGATCGGACTCCTCATGCGAGGATAAAGATGGAGATGAAGATTTGTCAGTCCGCCAACACGGGAACCCACGATCATAGAAAGGTGACTAAGTATATAACCAGAAAGGCATAATAGACGGGAAGACGAAAAGGGAAAAAGGGGTAAGTATCTCACAGAACAACATCTACTGTTCGTTTATTAATGGCAATCTTTTCCAACCCCTGGTGAGTTCTCACTAGTAAAAGCATAAATTACAGATCATTGAAGTTTTTGGGTGCAAGATGTATATGACAGAACAAGGGGCATAAGTGTTCGATAGTGCTAACCCAGGACCTGGTGGTCAGATAATTGGCTAAGTATTAAAAGGGATCACGGTCGGTCAAGCCCATGATGTGAATACATAGATGAAGATGAGCATCTGCCAATCGGCCAACCCGGGAAGCCGTGATCATAGAAATGCAACTAAATATAGAACCACAAAGGGATAATAGACGAGAAGAAGACAAGGGGAAAACGAGTAAGTATAGAGAAGGGGAAACAAAGGGAGAAATGATAATTTAGTTTCAGCTATGTAATATACTTGGAGGTTGTCAAAGACAGCTTCAAGTTTAAAGATAATTTCTTTATATTTATTCCAATAGTATTCATATCAATATATCTTAATAGATTATTTGTGGTCCAAATGTAAAACAACTTCCAATTTGGAGGGTGTTTTTCGGTTCACAAATTTCGTTGAAACCCATAAGCAATAAAAAGAGAAATATATATATATAGATAGATAGATAGATAACGTAACATTTTTTATATACAAGGATATTATCAAATAGAAGAAGTTGTAATATATGCACAATATTGAACATGAACATGACATCAACACTTGAGTTGCCTTGTTGAAATAGAGTCATTAATTCATTCTATTTATGGGACCCCGAAGAATGAAAGAAGGATGGGTCCACCCATTTCTTTCTTAAATATAGGGTGGGCGCCACCTAACTATGTCCTATCACAAATTATTCTTCCATGTAAAATTTAAGGAGTGAATAGATTAGCTTTTATTTAAATCAAAGTGTTGGGCAACAATAAAAAAATCTTGTAGTGCATGTCTAACCACGGATCAAAGAGCATCTTAAATTCTTGTAGAAAGAGGTTGAATTCATCTATCAATAGCTATACATGCAAATGAGTCAATTTTTTTAAAAAAAGTACAGAATAAAATAAAAAACAATACCAGACATTGGAAAACACCAAACAAAAACCTCAAATATTATATATTTAGATAAATCAGGTTACAAAATACAGCTGACATTATTTCCCAAAATAGTTATCTTGAAATAGTTCAGCAAATATTCTTTGAAATTTAAATGTGTTTTCCATAATGACTGCGATTGGGGATCCCGCGGACAAAAAAAACAAATATGTACAGGAATCAATCTTGTAGACAATCTTTTATAGATTTCAACTTGATCATCAAATGCTTGCCTGGTTAAAAACAACAAGTTGAATATCAATTTCAGGTCTTGGACTTCATTGGTGCTGCCAGCTAGATCTATCCCAGCTTCTTGAATAGTTTGTCTCTTCTAGATATGGTCTACTTGCGTTAGTTTTTTATAAAACATTCCATACTTTTCTAAGTGTTAATTTCCCTCTATCATCAAAAACTTGGGGTTTAAGGTGCATTCCTTGTAATGTTCCTCCTCATCGACATCTGATACAACTTAGAGATGTGATTCATGACCAATTCAAAGACGAGGGAGTGGTTTTATGTGACATCAACTTTGGGGGGGAAAATCATGTTAGGCAACAAAAGTTGACACAAAAAAAATTCAAGTATGTTGTGACTGGTATTCTCTTTATATTTGATCATCTGTTTGGTTGAAAGGCCTGCCTGAAGATTTGTATGTTGAAATTCTTTTTTTTATTGTTGTAAATTAGAAGGGACGTTCAAGTCACCTGCAAAATGCTCCTCTGTTGAAGTATATAGCTTCTTCCAGCAACACAGATTTGGCAAGTGTATCAAATGCTCCAGATCACACCAGAATATATCTTTCGTCATAGGGGTGGTAGACATAGTGGCTCACAAAATGGTCTGGAATATTCAGAAGTGACCCCAAATATTATTCAATGCCCAAATATACTCAAATGGAAATTATAAATTTGGATCCTACTACATCAAGGTCTCTTCTAAAGAATGAAACAAAATAATTAAATGAAGGTGTTAGTAAAAGGTGATCTTCAGAAACCAAATCATTACCTGAAAACGTCAAAATTATTGTAGAAGGTGGTATTATAAAGTAATCTTTAGAAAGTGTTGCAAAGTCCATAATCCATAATTCCTTCCCATTAAATTTTCCCAATTACATGTCGATGAAGGCATCAGAAACTTTTGATAGCCTCGTTCCCTGGTTATATACCCACCTTCAACTACCAGGAGAATATTCTTGCAAAGAGCGGCAAGCTCTTTGACCCAGATGCAATCATATACATAGGAATAGTGAAAAAAAATGTGTAGCACCAATAGAATTTTTTTTTCATGTGGAATCTGTTACTATATACAGAGGTCGGTGAACAAGCTTTGACAAAGAATCTGACTTTCTGTCAAGAGTCTGTTACCACAGCTAGAAGTCCCTCAACAAACTTTGAAATAGAAACTTCTGTAATTTTAAGATGTTGATTCAACCACCCATAGAGTTTCTCACATTCGTGAGGATCCAAATTTATAATTTCCTTCTGAGTATATTCACGCATGGAGTAATATTTGGCGTCATTCCCGAATATTCCAGACAATTTTGCAAGCCACGATATGTGTGACTCCTCTGACGAAAGATAAATTATTTTGTGGTCTGCAAGATTTGATACACTTGCCAGATATGTGTTGTTGAAAGAAGCCATATACTTCAAGAAATGAGCGTTTTGCAGGTGACTTCAAAATCCCTTCCAAATTCTAGTAACAAAACAAATAAGCTCAACATAAAAATCTTCAAGCAGGCCTTTCAACCAACCGAAGCATTGAATACAGGGAGAATTCCAGGGATGATTTTAAGGATGAAATTTTATTTTAAAATATATAAACCTTGGCAAATATTACTAATCCTTCATATGTCAACTATAAATGTTTGGCGATATGTTTTGAAAATATTCAAATTTCTAAGTATTTTATATAGTTTTTGTAAAATTTTAGCATTTTTTAAGGTAAAATAATTTTATCCTATATAATTTGGGCGAATCATTTTTAAAATAATGAATCTCGTTTTTGGAAAAACCATGGAAAATTAGCCCATGAGCGAAATTTAGCCCCTAAAATCATCCTTGGAGAATACCAATCATAAGATACTTGAATTTTTTGTGTCTGAGTTTCTATTGGCTAATAGAATTTTTTTCGCTCAAAGTTGGCGACACATAAAACCATTCCCTCATCTTTCAATTGGGCCTGGATGGCATCTCTAAGTTGTCTCACATGTGGATGACCAAGAACATTACAACGAAGGCACTTTAAAGCCCAAGTTTTCGATGATAGAGGGAAATGGGAATAATCATTTAAAATGAACGTTGGAAGATGATAGTATAATCTTTCGAAAATCTTGGTTTAATTCGTTTTAATGGAAAATGTCCTCGATATTTTCGCCTATTAATGCCAATTTTTTCGAATATGTGTGTTGAATAGTGACTAATAACATGAGTTAACATTTCCATATGCAAGCATATTCTCAAATATGACTATTATTTTCATGTTAATTCATTTTAATGGGAGATGTCCTCGAGCTTTTCGCTTATTAATGCCAATATTTTCGAACATGTCTAGTGAGTTGTCACTAGTAAAATCATACTTAATGTGCATTGGGAAGGGCGGAAGGTGGCGGGAATGGAGGGGAGCGAAAAATGATTTTAAACTTTTGTGGACCCTCGAAACTTTGAAGACTCAACTAAGTATGGAAAGGCGGGTTGGTCAAATGGACTCATCGGAGGTAGAGTCATGCTTGCGAGTTCGAGGAGTCTGGGGCCAAATTGTAGATCACTGAATTTTTGGTTGCAAGATGTATACCCCGAACATGGGGCACCAAAGTTCGATAGCGCCTATCCGTGAACCCTCGTCCATAAAATTGGCTAAGTATGCAAGTGAACATCGTTCGGTCGGACTCGTGATGTGAAGATATAGATGGAGATGAGGATTTTTCAGTTCGCCACCTCGGGAACCCGCGAGCACAGAAACACGACCAAGTATAGAACCAGAAATGCATAATAAACTGGAAGAAGAAAAGGGAAAAATGGCCAAGTATAGAAGAGGAAAAAGAAAGGGGGATAAGAACTTTATCCCTCACACAACAACACTTAGTCTCATAATTATGAAGGCATAGAAATACATTAGCTATGTGATAAACATTCTCAGCTATGAAATATAGTTGGAGCTCGACAAACTCTGGTTCAAGTCAAAAGAGATGTTGTTTATATCTATTGCAAAATTTTTCATATTATTATATCTTAATAGTATTTTTTCGTGGTCCAACTATAAAACCATGTTCCAATTTGTGTTTCTCAAGTGGAAATGTGTTTGTGAACACACATTTCCTTGAACCATAGTCCAGGGGGCAGGGAAAGTGCAATGTTGACTATTTGTTGAGCAGAGATTTGTTGAAGTGTAAGCAATGTATTTTCAAGTGCACGTATCGTTTGCATAGTATCAATATGATTTCCTTCACGTTCTTTGTGTATTCTTCTTAATGCACTTGCCATATATTTTTCAACCTTTTACATGTCACTATAGCTATGACAGAGGTAGGATCTTTGGGGAACAACGACCTCAAGAACAACACGAGGACAACATCACATTCTTGTTCCAATCGCAGTTGCAAAATCCCAAACGTGCAAACCACAATAGGCAAACAAGAGAAACAACAACAAGAAAAAAAGAAACCAACTAAAAAGAAAAAAGAAAACATCAACCAGTGAACCAGTAATGCCACTAAAGAACGATATTGCTCATATTCAATGTTGTCTGCATTGAATATGAGNTAACAAGCCTGTTAAGCAATGCAGGAATGTAATCGTAGCACCAAGACCCATCGGTGAATGGGGAAGGATAGAAGCTCATCCCCTGACCTGCAAAATGAAACAATAGGTCCAACTGTAGATGCAGGACCCCAACCTTGCAAAGTTGAAGAAAAAAAGAGCAAGAAACAAACAACAAACCAGTGAACAAGAACCAAAAGGCCCAACTGCAGCTGCAGAACCTCAACTCTGCAAAGTTGAATCAAATAACAATAAGAATCATCCAACGAACCAACGAGCAAGCATCAACCAGTCAACCAGGAATGCCACTGAAGAACAATATTGGCCAAATTCACTGCACACAATATTGTATCAAAATATCCGAGGAAAATGTATTGTAACACACATGTTAAGAAAACATTTCAGGTTGTGAGGCATGTCAGGTAAATATTTAAGGATTTGAGGACCATCCAAAGGCCTCCCACTGTGTAAACAACTAAGAAATTTCCAGTTTGCACCGTTGGTATTTTTCAATATTGGGATTGATCAAAACCCTCTTGCAACTCGTCTTTGTGTGTGATTACTATGACCAAAGAAGCATGTATGTAATTTTTTCTTCGTCTCGTTCCTCATCGCCAGCATTCAAAACAGAAACCACCTCCATATTAGCCATAGTGACATACAATAAAAGGAAATTTTATTTTCTCCTAACATACAAAGATGTTTTGCAATATGATTTTGACTTAGGAAACTCCAGTATTGAAATTTCTCACTTGAAAATTTCAACACCGAGACCCACTGGTTAATGGGCAAGGATAGAAGCTCAGCCCCTAGCCTACAAACTGCAACAATAGGTCCAACTGTAAATGCAGGACCCCAACCTTGCAAAGTTGAAGCAAACAAGAGCAAGCAGCAAACAACAAACCAGTGAACAAGAACCAAAAGGCCCAACTCCAGCTGCAGGACCTCAACTCTGCAAAGTTGAATCAAACAACAATAAGAAGCATCTAGCGAACCAAAGAGAAAGCATCAACCAGTCAACCAAGAATGTCGATGAAGAAAAATATTGGCCAAATTCACTACACACAAGATTGTATCAAAAAATCTGAGGAAAATGTATTGTAACACACATGTTAAGAAAACATTTCAGGCTGTGAGACCTGTTAGGTAAACATTCAAGGATGTGAGGACCGTCCAAATGCCTCCCACTGTGTAAACAACTAAGAAAGTTGAATTTTGCACCGTTGATATTTTTCAATACTGGGAGCGATCAAAACCCTCTTGTAGCCCGTCTTTGTGTGTGATTACTATGACCAAAGAAAAAGGATTGTAATGTTGTCTTTGTCTCATTCCTCATCGCCAATGTTCAACACTGAACCCACCTCCATCGCAGCCACAGTGACATATAAGAAAAGGAAATTGTATTTTCTCCTCACATACAAAGATGTTATGCAAGAGGATTTTGACTCAGGCATCTTCAGTATTGAAATTTCTCACTTGCAAACTGCAAATAGCAAACATAAAAGAACAAATAGGAAGCTAAACATGGCACCAAAACGCACCTGTCAATGGGGAGTGACAGAAGTGTAGTTCCAATTGTGGTTGCAGAACCCCAAGCGTGCAAACTACAACAAGACCAACATGCAAACAAGAGCAATAGCAATAGACAAACAAGAAACTAGTGAACAAGCAACGAGCAAGCATCAACTGTTAGAAAAATAGGACTGCGGAGCAATAAAATAAAACAAATGCGGACACAAAACACAGAAGATACACAAT
>JASDQU011440116.1:6863-23204 GCA_032191745.1 Picea mariana | reverse complement strand
GAAGCAAAATCCATGCTACTAAAACCTTGTAGCCCAATCTTCCAAATAAACCCTAATACACCAGGTTTCCCCTACATATTGTTTAAGATTTGATACCCTCTACACCCACCATCATTTTGGTACTCTTCACAAACAACCATGGATCAAAACAATAAGAAGAAGAAAGTGCACAAGGGAGGTGACATAATGATAGTCAAACCCCAAGGTTTGCAATTACTGGACTCAAATCCTATTTTCAAAGAATCCGTACAGATAGTAGGATGCCTCACATTTTGTGAAAAGCTACAGAGAGGACACATGGAGGTGGCTAAGAAATTTTCCCTAAATTTTGATAGGATTAAAACAAAGGTTGGATGATTGGAGATTCAAGTCATTGAATAGACAATTTCCTCATCAACAGGGATACCCATGCAAGGTGAGAGGTGGTTTAAGGGAACACCTTCGGATTCCTCCTATTGCAATGACTATTTCAAAGAATAATTTCAAAATGAGAACATGTCAAAAGGAGTGCGTAGGAGCTACATGCTAGAACACTATGATAAGTTGTTGAGGGTAATACAAAGATACTTCACATGTGAAGGGAGTTTCAACAAGGTATACATGTACCATATCAAATTTCTCATGCAATTTACAGGTAAGAAATCCCTAAACCTCCTTTATTATATTTCTAGAAGCTTGGGGAAAATGACTGACAAAATACAAGCTAAATCTAATCAAGTTGAGTAGAGTTTGTTCCATTTCAGTTTCATTAAATTGTTGGTATTTGAAGAACTTAAGAAAGAAAAGAGAGAATAGAATTATTTTTTGGCTACATCAGAATTTTGTGCAGAAACTACTAGTTCCCCACCATCCAAAGGAAATACTCCTTATACAAGTACTAAAGCAGTCTCTAGTGGTTTGAAAAGGAAAAGAGGAGATGACAAAGAACGACTTATTGTGATTGAAATCTCTGAGACTGTAACCAATATCTCTCTTAGAAAAGGATCCATAAAAGTGGGTAAAAATCATTTCCAAGGTGTTGAAACAACTATAGACATTGAGGAGACCCTTGAAAGTAAAAGAAGAAAGGTAAAAGGTAAAAAAATCATTTTCCCTCCTAAAGAAGTAAAAGTGACGAAACCCAAGAAACCATTCACCAGGTCTGCAACAAAGAAACAAAATCTTGTAGATGAAAATCCTGTAGGTGAAATTCCTGCAAATGAAATTCTTGTAGATGAAACATTTCCCTCTCTTGAAACTAATTGTGTTGTAGAATAAAATCCTACATCAGGCAAAAAAGTGAGGTTTAATCCATAAGTACTTGATAAAGAAAATATTGGCAGGCCTGTAACTAGATCATTAGTAAGAAAGAATATCCATGTTGAAAAGACCAAATATGAGACACATGTTCATTGTGTTGTTTAAGAAGTGGTTGAGGTTCAACCTCCTCCAGAAAAATAATACATGACAGTTAAAATATTAAAGAAATAGTTGAAGGAGGCTCGGGCTGAAATTGTAAAACTAAGGGAAGAAAACAAGCAAATGAAAGAAAGGATAGCATAACATTTGGACATGTGTGAAGAAGATTTGGAGAAAGGAAAATTAATGGTCAAGAGGTATTTACCCCTACACAAACAAGTGAAAAATCTATACAAGCATAATAGGTTATTGAAGACAAAGGACATACTGATAAAGGAACAAATGGAAAAAAGGAATATGGACTTACTGGCCCAGTTTGCAATGGAATAATTTGATAGAACTCAGTGTAAGTCATGCTATTTTTTGTTTTGTGAAGTTATATAATTGGTTCAGATCAATTCTGAAGTAGTTTTCAGCACCAACAAATGAAAATAGAGATTTCGCAGCAATTTTTGCTGCGAAACTGCTCAAACCGAGATTTCGAAGAAAAAGTTTCCGGTTGTTGTGAAATCACTAGTCATCACATAAATGAGTATTTTCAGTTGACATATGGGATGATTTTGATATGTCAGCACCAATATTAGATAATACAACCATTTTTCCATTAAATATATGTAACATAAATGTATTAGGGTGTATAAGTTCGTCAGAAACTAAAACCCTAAATTGTAGGAACTCGTGGAAATTTAGTTGAAAACTTGTTAATAAAGTAGTTTATCATTTGTAACTTCTTTTTGGGTAAGAAAAAATAAATATTTCCACTTAATGGAATCAATATGAAGTGTAATTATATTTATTGTAATGAAAAATACAATAGAAGGGTTCAAGAGTTGAGTAAGAAGATCGTTGGTTTTGTAATATTTTATGAATATTAATGAAAGGGTTGCAAACAAGTGTTTGAAGATTTTGCTAAGATATTTCTTTGTTTAGTTGTTGTAGTCAGTGTTCCTAGTGTATGTGCTTTCTTTCTTTGTTATCATTCACTATATTCTTCTATGTTTGAATGAGAAATTGTTGATGCATAAATCATTCTGATATTCTTTGTATATATCTTGTTTCAAATATTCATTTTCAGATTGATAAGTTTATGCATAATTCATCTAAGCCAAATGCTTTGTGTGACTTTGAATGTTTCCTTTTTCATCTATCCATATTTTAATATTTTATGTCTAGCAATAGTTGTTTGTCTTTCCTTTGAGATTAAAATTTTTCTACCAAGTTCTGAAAACCTTGAATTGATTTTCCTTATGACTCCAGGCCCAATAGATGTTCCTCTCAACCCTACTAACCGTTTCATACTCTTTTTATTCTCATAGAAAATAGCCATTGTATTGATTGAAAAACTCTTAAGAGACAAACCTCTCTAGACTGGCATAAGGCTAAATTCCACTCTAAAAGTAGGTTTGTGGTTACCTCTAAGATTTTATGTTGCAGCCAAGAAAATTTAGAGAGTGATAACACCAAGTATTCCACTTCGTTGGTTATACAGGAAAATTTGGTATTTTTGAAGAACAGTTGGTTGTGATGTAGAAAATGAAGAAATTTGTCCACATGTAGAGGGTGGTTATCCCAAGTGTGGTTGTAGATGAGGATGTGATCAAAGAAAACCAGGACAAACTAATGAAGGTAGGGTTTCAATACTTTGTTCATGAGACTTTGGAAGGTGGATGGGGCATTGCAAAGGCCAAAATGCATGACCAAGCATTCATAATGTCCTTCATGAGTTCTAAAAGTAGTCTTCGGAATATATACCTCCTTTATCTAGATCTGGTGATAACCAGATCGTAGGTCTAATTTGGTGAAGACACAAACACCTTGGAGTTCATCCAACAGATCATCAATGACAGGAATGGGAAACTTATCTTTGATGGTTAGTTTATTTAAGGTACAAAAATCAGGACATATGCACCAATTACCTTCTTTATTTAAGACCATCATCATAAAAGAAGAATAGGGGCTATTACTAGGGATAATTAGCCCCGCCTCCAGTAATTCCTGCACCATATTTTTTATTTCAGTTTTTTGAGAAAATGGATACTTGTAGGGACGTACATTTGGGGTTGACTACATGAAAGGAGAGGAATGTTATGATCATGCTCACCCTTGGAAGGAGGTAAATCCATTGGAAATTCAAATACCTTGGGGTACCTATCCAAGATTACTTACAGTATAGGAGGGACTATTGGAGAGGCCTCATCAGTGACTTGGATGGCATGCAATTGAGAAATCACACCATGGTGGCCTTTCTTCAACAATTTTTCCATCCTGTGAGAACAAATGATTTCAGGAGAGCCCGCTTGGAGACATCGGAGGGTATATAAGTGAGACTCTTGGGTGAAGCTCATATATAACTCTTGATAATCCATTGTGATTTCTCCCAGAGTGTGAAGGGATTCCACAACCAAAACTATATCACAACCTCCCATGGAAATATAGAACAAGTGGGTTTTCAGATGACAATCACCCATTTGGAGTTTTATATTCTTAGAATGGCCCCCACACTTCATCATACCACCATTAGCGATGAAAATTAAAAAATTAGAAACATGGCAGACAAAGCAATGGGTCTCTTCAACAAGCACATGATGAATAAAATTATGGGTGCTACCACTATCAATCAACACCATAACTAGCCTATATTTGTTGTATCCCTTGATATTCAATGTCTATATAACATTTGTTATGGAACTTCCACCACTTCCAGGATTCTTGATCCAAGTAAAAAACCCCTACATGGATTTTTGTCTCATCATCCTAAATATCATGAAGGGAGAAGTATTGTTCCATTTGAGAAACCCATCTGGTGGGGTTGTACCCATCAAATTTATGCATGTCAACCTTGGGAACTTTATTCCAAGAGGATGGAGAAACCCAAGCGGAGTGGGATGAGTGAGTATACTCATAATTGGAAGATTGAGGGTCCTTAGGAGTGGGCTCAATATTCTTACCCTTGAGGAGTTGCTCCAAAGCTTGGGATTGTTTGTTAGGGACAACTTGTAAAGTGGTGTTTATGGAGGCCATTTTTTGTTCTAGGTTGGACACCTTATCCTCCAAGGTTTCTTGGGACTGAGAGCGAGTGGTAGGCATGGTGGAGGCTTAAGTAGCAGAGGAGGTGTTGGAACAAAAATATGGGCCTAAAATTGATAGGTACTCGGGTGATCAAGGCAAAGAGAGAAATGCATTGGGATAGGTATAAAATAAGGGAATCCCGAAAAGGGTTGGGTCCACCTAAAACAAATGACTTAAAAATGAAGGGTACCACTACTTAGCAAGAAGAAATGTGTAGGAATTTTTCAACTATAATATAGGAGATACAATTGCCTCGCAATAGATCTTGTATATTTTGTTGATGTTTCTGTCCCAAGGGTTAGGATATTCAAGGTTTCTATAGACAAGGGTTTTCCCTGTGTTATAGCTCTCTGATATACGTGTGGGGTCCAACAATAACACTCAACCCAATATCTCAAGTCACCAACTAAGAAGGATAGATTGTGCCCTTAGTCGTACTACCCAACTACGTAGGTACTAGAGAGTATCTTCCCGAGTGTTGTTTTCAGTGGAACTATAGCAATCAGGTGGCTGATTGGTTTATATACAGAGGGCTTCAGGATATCTAGGATGATCTGTATATAGGTGTTGTCTGATGCACTACCAGTCGAAGGGGTACCAACCGTGGTTACAAGGGTGGTCAACAATGTGCACTTGAGTACCACTTGTAGTTCTCATGTGTATGAGTCCCCAACCACGGGTTTATGCATAGAACGACTGGTCTCTGTAGATTAAATATTCCAGAATACGTCTCTACCCTGAAAAACAATTTACCCCATAGTTTCTTCCCAGGAAGGAGATCTGATACCACATGCAATATACCAGATGAACAATAATATGGAGAATTGAAATATTTAGCAATATGTAATGGAACAACAAGATTATAGCTAGAACAATACTATAATAACACCAGAAATAGAACCTTTATTAGAGATAGAAATGTTCAATTGCCTCTTCGAGGGGGAAACCTCCAGCAGAGTAGAGCTCTATTACAATAATGTCGAAGACAAAATATCCAATACCTCCTACTCTTATTTATACTAATTTTTCCTTCTAAGGAAACTTCTAGAGGAATATATTTCTAGAAGTGAAAGCTTCTATTAGGTCTTCTTACATTAACTTATTCTCCTTTATTTATTAGGCCTTATTAATCAATGTCGGCCTTTAGTACATAGAAAGCATATCCTACTAATTAATGACCCATGAAGAGGGGTTATGATCTGATCCTAACATTCATCTACACGTATACTAGATGAGATTACATCGGCATGTGTCCTAACACGTGGTACTACACATCACATTTGCAAAGCTTCTTGTTATGGAACTAGTGTGGTACTGATGTGGGCTCCCTCTAATGTGGCACTAATATAACTCAACATGTGGTGTTGATGTGTCATATGATCTTTCCCACTAGGTATCAAGACCTTGGGACTTTAACACTGCACTAATGTGACATCCTTCTGATATCTAATATGATGATATCGGATCATCAAGGCACTAGACTATTGGGCCACTGGGGTATCTTCCCACTATACCCTCGAAGATTTAACATCATTCTTTCACATGATATCCAATATTTTATATACACTGGACCCTAATACTTTGATCTTAGTTGTTGATCTCTGGAGATCAACGGTTGGGATTTAAACCACTAAAAGTTAACCCTTTGTACATGGTTTTGTAACTTTCCCATTCTTATTCAAACTTAGTAATAACACCTTTGCATTATAAACCCTTCGAGAGAGAATTTCATTTTGAATGTGGGATATATCATTATATGTTTTTACTTTAATCCGTTCCATTGGGATCTACTCATCCCTTTAGTGCATTCCTAGGCCTAACCTTTTTTTGCACCCTTAATCTTCTAAAAACCATGATTACTCTACAAAAAAACTATTTCACAGGATTGTATCTTTATTCAAATTGTCATTTTTCTACCACGAATCTCTTCACTTCCTCGATCTCATTCCTCTATTTGAAGAGTCTTCTTGGCATCCTCATACCTCTGTTTTCCTAGTTATACAATTTAGGCTCTTTCTCAATATGCTCTTTTGGCCTGAGTAGTCTCCCCCTATATTTTTCATCAATGATAAAATTCATTCTCCCTTTTTCTTTGACATAAATGACATCGATTATTGTCACAGTTTTGTCTACCTTTGACATCAATGACAACAATTTCAACATAATGACCAACATATCCTCTTTCATATTTGTTCTTTTAATGATATCGAAGCCTTTTATACAAGCATTGTTACCAGGAGAAAAATGCAGCAAAAACTGTGATATGAGCATGTCACTAATGTTCACAATTATTGTAATTTCACCAAGTGTGTCAATAATATCAACATATACAACTTGCGCTTTTGGTGGTGAGTTTGAGGTTGTCATGGAAGCACGACCATATATAACTAGAACATATCCTTCGAAAACATTGGTTGATCTTTGCATCCATATGTCAAATATAGAACATGACACCAAATACTGTTTGGTTTTCCTATGAACACAATCCATTTGTTCCATTATTTTTTCAATATTAAAAGTCAATTTTTAACATGCTCCATAAATCAATTTAGTATTTTTTTGTATCAAAATTTAATTTATAAAATAATCATTGTACGTTTGGTTTGTTCACTATCATTATTGTCAACTGTCTAGTTATTTTCTTTGTAAGAAGTCATTTCTATCTTTGGAATTAATGTGCAAATAAAATCTTATGGTATTCTGTGTTTTTTTTGTAGGTGGCAAGGAAATTTTTGCAATAGACCTCCATTGACAACCATATGCACTAAGACATAACATAGCACATATCTATGGTATCACTAATAATAGTGATTTCTATAACTGAAGCTCAAATTCTAATACATATTTTACACTAAATACTAAATTAAATCATTTTTTTTAAACTAGTAAAACTAATTTTAAAAGCTAATAATTTTAGTACAAGGAAAAAATACATTATTGTCTAAAGTAACTACATTCTAAGTTGTAAATATCAAAACCATCCTTGGGTTTTGCAACTCAGCATTAATGTTTTTTGTATTCCGTGGACATGAAATCATCCTGCATGTTTAATTAAAATTTATTTTTCTTTCAAAATTCAGAGATAGTTTGCTCAAGATGTATTGTTGAGAAGTATAACTAGTATACAACATAGAATATTGTTAGTAGGTCAGTGTTTCCTATTTTTTATATATCTTTCCTTTTGTATAAAAATACATGAAGATCCAAATGATTCTTAGAAAATTCCTAAAAGAGGAACATGGACAAAAATGCCTCTTGTTAGTTCATGCAATAGTTGTGGATTTCCAAGAGACCTTGGAAGACATTTTCACATTTGTGACAAAACTTGCAAGATATGGCCTAACTGCCATATTACATGAAGGGATAATGTTGGAACCCAATTGCATTGTCAAGGATATTGATGGGAAAGTACGTTGACATATGTTTGTCTATCATCATAAACAAGCTATTGTAAATGGTATGAAGGTGATTTCTGCACCCATGGTATAATTCATAGAACATTGATTACTGTAAAGAACCACCAAACGTGATGAACATTTTTAGGTTGTTGACAAATAAGCATTTAAATGATTTTGTAATATGCATTGCTAATTATAGTATCTATAAGATCAATTTGGATGGTTGTCGATTGGGCATGGTACAATTGGATTTGGCATGCAGTGTTATCCTATGTATACAAATTGTGTTCCTATAAGTCACATGTTTAGCTCATACTAAGTATACTATTGTATCATATTTTAGTTTTGTTGTTGAATTGTGCTTGAAAAAATGAACAAAATGAAATTCAAAACAAAATAATCATAAAGAGTATATTAATCAAGATAATCTAAAAAAGATTAGCTACAATCTAAACAGCTTGTTGTAGAATCTAGAAAGCAAATCAACATTGATCATTTGTGTTAATGTAACTAATTTCAAACATAGTTTATAATAGTTACCATCCATAATAAAAATAATCCAACTATCATAGTGAGTAGATATTGACCAATTTCAAGTAAAACATATGTTGCATTGTTCGTTTTACATAGGTTTTTAGTGTAGCATAAAACAAAATCAGTATATTTGAAAAAGAAGAACAAATGAGAAGAGTAAAGGCACATATGGTTAAAACAAGAATTTTTAATTGTATTTGACCTTTGCAATTTTGAAATATGAATACTCATGAAGCCAAGTCTTGGATTTATAATTCCAGTTAGATGTAACAAAGCATGAATCACATCATGGCCAATTAAATTTTCATCCGATATACTGATTTCACAATGGTTAAAACTCAAATTTGTGAAAAATTCTATGAATACTTATGAGGTGAACTTTTTGAAGCATAATTCAATTTAAATGCAACAAATCATGAATTGCACCAAGGTCAATCCAATACGCATCTAATGTACTTCCTTCATGATTGTTAGAATCCAAGTTTGTCCATATGTGGCTAATTTGGCTTTATGTTTTATGAATAGATTTGTTTGTTAACTCTTGCAATTGTTGTGAGTTCATATAGTCTATTAATTGTTTTCTTCTTTGACTATTTGCATGAATATCAATATTAAAATCCCAAATGATTACCAAGATACAATGACTATAAAGCATTTGCATTTTGATAATTGAAATTGTTTCAATGATTGTTGAGGCAAATGTAAATGGAGCAACATATATGTTGATTATGCAAACATGTTGTTGCACATATAGCTCCAACATAACAAGTCCAAATTTGTTATTTCAAAAGTTTTTTGTTGAAATTATGTCTATGGTTCTTTGTATACAAGAAAGGACACCATGAATAGAGTATGTTTCATTAAAATTGAATTTGGAAAATTTGTTTTCACTTGGTGGATATTTTTTTCGTGTTTCTTGAAAAACATAGGATCATATTGTTTATAAGGTCTTCATCTTGCAAAATGTCATCAAGGTTTTCATGTATACTATGTGTGTTTAAATTTACAATTGAAATTCCATTTGAACATGTGATAGAAGTTTGCACATAGTCTAATTTCCATGATTGATGTGTGTTGACGGGAGAAACTGATCGTCCGTCAACTGGAAGAGTGGAACCGGTCCAGGGTTGTCTAATAACACAATCCGTTTGGGATGAACCACCCTGACGGGTTTAGCGACTACGTTAGCCGATCTAAGGTCCTAAGAAACAAAAAGAAAAACTACTCTAAACTAACTAATCTAACTAAAACTAACTATTAAAACAAACTAATAAACTAATCTAACTATTCTATATACAATCTACTATCTAATACTATACTAACTCTAAGAAATTAAATATCTAACTACTAACAGAAATAAAACTCATTCACAAAATGTACAATATCTACAATTTACAGATTTAAATGAAACCTGAAAAAACTCATTTATATTCTGCCCTAAGACAAAAAAAGATATTTTTTGTTGATTTTATAATTTTATGAACAGAAATAAAACAAAGACTAACTAAACTAAACAACTAATATACTAATTCTAACTACAAATCTAACTAAACATATATCTAACTAAACTACTAATATTATACTAACAAATTAACTAAACAAATAAATAACAAACTGACCTGGAGAAACACTCCATGTTTGTCCTATATGAGATGATTGTCTCAGCTGATTGGAGGGAGGAAACCCGCACTGAATTATCCACTAGCTTCTCGTAAACGGGAAACTGTTGTGCTCTTCAATATAATTACAGGACAAACAAGTCATAAAAAATTTACAACAATCTTATGATTTATAAATCTTCACAGTTAGATAAACCTGTATGCAAAGAATTATACAAAAACGATTCAATTGATGAAGAAGAGAAATCTGTCATTCATTAACTGAAACTGAGTAATTGCTGTATTTTTTTTTTTAAAGTAATGAAAGAGATCAAATTATGGATAGCACATTAATTAAATCACATCATTCTGCAACAGATTATGATAGCTAAAGTAGTCTATAATCAACTGCAAACGACATGCATAAACTTGAAACAAAAGATTGATATTATGAAAGCGAAAGCTGTAGCAATAACATCAACTCTCGTCTCAGTTTGTATTAGAAATCCATAGCCTGGTTCTCCCACAAGTGAGCATGCCCCTTATTACAAAAAATAATAAGTATTTAAAGGCCTCTACAGGGTAAAACATCCCTGTAGAAGTTATCAAAACTGTTTACATAAAATCTGGGAAGATATCCCAAGTCTGACTAAACTAGGAACCTAAAACAAAACTAAAACACACAAATATCTCCTAGACTGTCCAGCATGTCCAATGCAATTCGGATGTACCTGAAAAGGGTAAAAAATGGACAAGTTAGAAGGGTATTTTATTAATAAAATGATAAAAAATCTAATTCTATAGACTAGCTACAGAATCTTGCGATTCTGTAGCTGGTCTAAATAAGACACAAAATCAACATTAAAATCAACTCAAATCTTTTAAAGAATTAAATTCAACTAACATCTAATAGCTATCTGAAAATGAAACAATCAAATTGAAATTTTTATACTAATTCGAGATCAAAACAAAACTAAAATCAAATGACTATAGAGATGCATATACTATGTTTCGTTTGTTACCACAAAATCGGGTGAACAGTATCATATCGAACAGTAATGAAATCGTTTCATATCATATGGGAATCGATACAATTAAAACAAATCATAGGCAATTGTTATGCTGCCTCATCAACAAGAAACACGATCGAATCCAAACAAGATCATTTTCAAATCGACATAACTGTATTGACATAACAAACGATCCATGCCATGAGCGAATTAAATCAAAACTGGCGCGTAATGTTCACAAACGAAATCATAATGAGATCAATCAATAGGATCTGTAGGATTAGTTCAATCATTTGTTATTGCTATTTGGGGCAAACAAACTCGATTGACATTTAACGAAACCATTCATTTCAAAATGAATTATAACCGAATTTTCTTATACGAGTTCGGCAGAGATCACATATCTCGACCAATTCGTTTTGCAAATCAAACAGAGCAGCATCTATGATACGAATCCAATTCATAAAAATCATTGTATTAACTGAAGATACACAACAATCCAATCAAGATAAGAGCAAATCGAACAGCTGGGGTTTAACATAGTCATCATGAATAAAAAATGCTCCATGATTCGGGCGTAAATATCGTTTGCACAGGCTTAAATGAGAATATTGTTTTCATACGAAACAGAGTCGTTCTTTCCAAATCGAAATCGAACAGAGTTGTATTCCTGATTTAGGAGATTGCATGACATCAATTCAAACTCACGAAGTCGTTCCAAAATCACATCATACAAACTAAATTAGAGCCGATATAATCTAACCATAACGAAATCATACCAAGTCAAAACATGATCGTGCTCTAAATTTAGCATGAAAACCTCCTGTCCAGATTAGATACAAACAAATCCAATCGAAAGCAAACCATCGATTTTGTTAACTCAACAGAAAAACAAATCCAATCCGATGAAAACCTATTAGTGGCTAAACTGGGCATGAGCAAATCGTGTATCCAAATTAAAACTCCGTTTAATTTTAGCAAAGCGAAAACAATGTACAAGATGAATCAACATTATGACAGAGCCATTTCGAATGATATACAGAGCTATTTGAAAACCAAACTCACATCATTATATTAATTCGAGGAATTCACAAAACGAAAATGATATCGAAATTCATACCTGGATGACGAGTAGACAACTTGATCATGACATTTTGGAATTGACAACGGCTATAGCCGATTCAACATTCTAAAAAATGATGGAACCGGTAGTTTTCTGCTTTCTATCATTTGCTTGAAGTTTGTCCCTTTGGTTGGTCAATACTGCAACTTGGTTCTCTAGCGATTTGATTTTCGATTGAAGTACAAGAACGTCTATATAGTATCGTTCCAACCACACATCACATTGGTCACATGACGACTGTCCAGGCTTCAATAAAGTAGGTGAGGGTTTGGTTATATTGCCGAGGGTTTCGTTAGGTAGCTAGGATTATTCTTTAGGCAAGGGGGCAGATTGGAAACGAAGTCATAAGGTGGCTCGGAGCACAGACCCTGTGAGTAAGGGTACTCACTAGCTAGGAAGCATTCTATGTCAGAATCAGAATCTTCACTAAGGACTATGGGCTTCTGCTCAACACTAGGTTTAGGCTTATTCCTAGCCATTCTCGAGATAAGCCGAGCATTATTTTTACCTTTTCCATCAACAGTAGGGTTACCCCTAACCTTTTTTCTCACAGGCTTTTTAATAGCCACGGCCTTGTCTGCTAAGACGTCGGGTAAGTCAATATCAGGGTCGACCGAAGGTTTAGGACTAACCACAGGCTTGTCAACTTAGATGGGCTCGGCATCAGCAAAACCATTTCAATAGATAAAAGCTTGCCAGCTATCACCGTGGCAATTCAAGTGATGAACAACGATGAGTCTGATTAGGCCATGGTTGAACATGCTACTATCGGCCTTCTCCCTTTTAAACCTTTTTGACATTTTATATAGGCTACGCTGGAAGTAAAAGGGCATGTTCAATGGGTAACCCATAAAATTCATTAACAAACAAAGGTGGTAGAGAAAAACGAGTCCATATCGACCCTCACAAGTCACGAATTGTTTGACCACCATCAAAATATCATGCCATCGTAGTTTAAGCATGGAGATGGGCATACCTCTGTCACAGGATGTGACCTTTCGCGAGACGAACAGTAGTGGCCATTGTACCTCTTCCACTTTTGAATTTTTAAACCAACGTTGGCCTGTGGACGGTAACCCTATGGTAGAGCTGATGAACTCTTCACTGATTTCCAACTGAATGTCAGCCACCTTGGCTCTACAGCCATCAAAAGTCAGGGCAAACTGTCGTGCAACAAATAAATTAAAACCCTCGAATCGTTGTACAAAGGTGATCCAACCGCTATCCTCTAAGTCTTTCCGAGCATTGTCGAACAGTAGCAAGGCTTGGCTACCGTTCGGCTCAATTCGCACCACTGGTGCCATGGAGCCGAGCACACGGTGAATGAGCCAGGGTTTGAATCATAGCATACACAGGAGCAGAGTGCACGAAGGGTTACCCAAGCTAACATAAGTGAAACAGGGATAAGGGATAGGCATTAATGACATCGTGCGAAGGTGGTGGAGCTATTTCTGCCATGCAGAATAGTCATTGCTAATGGTACAACCGTCGACGCTTATAGCTGTTCAACCCACTATAGTATAGTTCAACAATTATGTCACTTGCCCGACCAATGAAATCAATGGTAAGTGTATAAACCAATGTGCGCAATCAAAGTTATGCCATAGTTTTAAACACCCAACATACAAATTGAAATCAATACCAAGTGTTTAACCATGCGACATGCAGTGTATAGAATGATTTACACCAAGGGTTTAAACCATAATACCAATGCTTTTAGAAGCCAATGTGAAAAGTAATTTGATCAAATAACATGTAAATCCAATTACCAATGCATCACAACCTCAATTACTCATGAAACGAAATCACATAATCAAACAAAGAATGTCTAATGAGTACAAAAAGGGTTTTGCAAACTTCATAGTGATAAGTGAAATATAAATGCAATGGACATGTCGACAAGAAAAATAATGACAATTAAATACTGATTTAAATGCGACTTCGAAAGACCAAGTTTTCACGCTTACAGTCGTGAAAACAAAACGAAAGTAAGTGTGCAAATGGCACAAAGAATAAAAGTGTCGTTTATTTGAGAATTGCGACGAAAAAATAATGTTTGCAAAACATTGGTGTAGGCAGCTTATAGGACAATGGAAAGATGTGAATTGGCTGCCAACAATGTGCAAATAGTCATTCCATCTCTGTTGTCACTTTTTTGTTGACATAAAAGTTTCCCTATGTTAGTTTTTGAATTAGAAACAATGAATTCATGGTTTTCACTTGTGATAAATATGTGTATACTAATCCATGTGTTCTAATTTTGCTTGGATCAAATGAAATATTATCTAAAAACAATCCTTTGCCTCTATGTATTGTTCTAGCACAAGAAATTTTTATTGAGAATTGTTTTTGTATTGTGCATTAATCCTTTCCTCTAGTGCATACAAATGAATTTTCAATGTGAAATATTGATTTTCAACTTGGTGAAATATTTATGTGATATAGTTCATGGAACTTTGATCTTTGGAAATTTTCGACAATTGGATTAGGAAATTCTATCCAAATGATATTGAATTCATTTCTTTCCTTTGAACAATCCTTCAATGCTCCATCAACACCATTGACAAGGCCATATTCTATGGTATAGTTTCTAGAATATAGCTCAACTAGGAGATTTCTCTTGACTAGTATTTTTGATGGAAAGGTAGGTTTCTTCTCATAAGATGGAAACAAAATTTCATCGTTTTCAACTTCATCAAATGACTCAAGAGTTATCAATTCTTCATCTACCCGTGCAATCATTTTCTCATTATGTCTTTGCACATCTTTGTTTCTATAAAATAAGTATGAAAACAAAGGATCTATTGGTTGTAATATATAACATTGTTGGTTAATGTAATTTATGTCATCATTAGATTGCTCATTCAATCTCATTTTGTTCAAAATTGTGATAAAATATTTGTCTCTTTGACACATTGGCATGTGCAACTCACAACATTTAACTTTTTATTGTGAAAAAGTTTATAATAACTTTTCCTTGTTTAGCATTGAATTTTCAGAGATTAGAGAATCCTTGACAATGTTGTGCTTGATACAAGTCCCCACCGAATATTATATCAACATTTCCAAAATATTTTGTTAGTCTATGTTTGATTTTTTGCAGTTCTTTGTCAATTTGTTACAAGAATGTTGAGCCAACAAGGGATGTCTCATCAATTAGCACAATAAAAAGTTATTCATGGTATTTTGTGAATGTATCCAACTTTTCATTTCTTAGGGGAAGGTGTTTTGATTTGTTAAAGGGCATGTAAAATGAAGAGTGCAATGTGACACCTCCTGCATTGAATGTTGTATTTCATGTGTACGTTGTTATTATTACTTTTAATTTAAGAGGTTCATGTTGTTTTCTATTGTTGAACATGCACACAAGAGATTGGAAAAGTGCATTCAAATCAAACATGCTCATAGTTCTTGCACCTCCTATCAAGAACAAATGGATTGGTTCATTTGGATCCTTTTTCTTTTTAGTCAGTATATATTTCACTATACCATATTTTTCTTTGTTTGATTTGTCTTCTCATGTTATAGAGTTTCATATTCTCTAATATGTGTGGTTTTTTTGCAACATGGTAAGGTATTTCGACTAATGTTTTTATCTTTTTTATGTTTTGAAAGTGTTGGACACCAATGTCAATATCATATTCTTCATAGTGATTATTGTCATTTGACAATATGTCATTAGTTGTTGCATGGTTCTTGTTAACTACATTTATATTAAACACTTTATAATCTCCAGTTTCAATAGTTCTTGATGCATCATCAAGGTCACCCCATGCTTTAGTTGTTCTATATGTGAATTTTTTTTCATTTTGTTTTATGGTTTCCTTTAAGTTCATTTGGGCATTATTCCAAGTTGAATATTGATTCTTAAAAATGATTTCATCAAGTTTGTATGGAACATATAAAATCAATTATTCTCTATATAAATTGTCAGTGTCTATATTTTTGCTATATCACACATATCTTATGACATATGGAATATAACAATTTCTTTGTTTCTTTCCCTTCTTTGTATAGATTGATGAAAATAATTCTAATCATATATTGATCTAGATGGATATTAGTGGCCACCCATCTCTTCTGATTGGCTCAAAACAGTTTTCTGGCAATTTTGGCAATTTTGGCAATTTTGGCAATTTACTATTTTTAGCAGGTTTTAACTTTCGGGGCCATTTTGAGGGCCTAAATGAAGGTTTTTCAAGATCGAGGTT
>JASDQU011440115.1:10055-23765 GCA_032191745.1 Picea mariana | reverse complement strand
AATAATGGATATTGTTGTAAAGCCATTATCTGAACCAACTTACATTATTCGGCTCCCATGCGTAAGCACCTACTCTCCTTTATCCAAGTACATGACATTGTTTATTTATGTATCATATTCAAGTACATGATATTGTTTATTTCTACCTCATGCCTTATCTACGCAGTACTCTTGAGATTTATTTTTATGCCTAGGTTAGATATTCTTTAATCCTTGAACATAGAGGGTAGTGGTGATTATCCAATCCAACTACCAATGGATTTAGCGACTTATCATGTTTTTCAACTATTACATAGTGACATAAAATCTTCTCAACTATTAGACAGTGACGTAAATTATTTATTTGAGCGACTTATTATTCATAGTGCGCGCATGTTTTGTTTTTATTTATTTTTATTTTTAAATGCAACCTTTTGTATTTATTTTTTTCCCAAAGTGGGGACTTGGATTTATTTCCCCTAAATCCCCGTAACATGTGGCCCCTAACATGTTATTGATTTTTTATTTATTTAATGAAATTGCAGAAGGAGGTTGGAGTTAATGAAAATACATGTTGTTATGAGAACACCCAAGTAGATGTAAGAAAATTATTCGTTATGAATCAAACTTGGGTTGGTAGTGGAAACTCCCGTTAAGCTAGAACACAACTTAGTTGACATCCCTAAGTGTATATTCTTATATATATAGCTCGAGGGGTCACCATTCCTCTCAACTAGTTTAGAGTTTGCTCTCACGAGCTTTGCATTGAAAGAGACTATCATATTCCTTAGGAACATCATATTTTCCAAATCTACTTCTTAGAGCTAAAGATTAAGAAATAATTTATATTTTGATGTTTTTCATACTACAATATGATAGGATAGTTCTTTTGTCTCTTCATATATTCACTTCATTTTGTGTAGACACTTGTGGCTTATGAGGACCAAAGCAGGTTATCCCTCTTCCTTGGGAGATGTTTGACCTTCATCGATGACTTACAAAGGTCGATTTCCTATATTGACATGCAACATGTTGATTACCTTTTACTTTTAGTACTTTGAATTGGTAGGAAGAGGTCCCATGGCCAACTTCCAAGCTCACATAATAGACTTACAAGGTGTCATGGACCTAATGACTATCATGGCCTCACACCATTTTTTTTTATGTACAACCCCAAACGTTAGAAGTTCTTCTCCAAAGCAAGATTCATCGGCTAGGCAACCTCCTTCTTCTCAATCTTTTTCATTGTTCCCCATCTCATTGGGCCACACTTCCTAGTTACTTTCTTCTTCTTTTTCCTTCTTTTCCCTTCATTTCTCCTTGGGATGTGCTTTCACCTTCATTTTTTGTCTTTGCATATTGTATTCCTTGCAGTTCCATGGGCCAAATTTGACATTTAGTGGACATTATTATATAATTAAATTAAAATTAAATATCAGATACTTCTTATATCTCGTGCTTTAAAGGATTGTAGTGATTATCTAGTCTAACTACTTTTAGGATTCTCATATCTTAAGGTCAATTAACTATGTAATTCTATCCTCATGTATTCAACTTCTAGAAAGCATCCATCTCATGTGTCAACATCCTTCAACCAAGCCTCCTCTAACCTAAATAGTATTTCATGGTGTAGACAACACCATCGTTGCCTACTTTCAAACTATATGTATGCATGCCCAATTTGGCATGCACACTCAACATGCCATGCAGATCTTGTATCTTTAATAGCATGCATGCACACTCAATGACCCTGGTCACACTCAACATCCCAAATACACACTTTAGTGTCTCATACACCAAGTTCTGTATATGCATGCTCACCAAGAATGCCAACATTCACTAGGGTTGATTCCAAACAATTATACATGTGTGCCACCCATGGCATGTGGCACACCAAGAAGGAAAATAATCACTCCACCGAAAGTTAGAAAACCAAATAGCAAATAGTAACCCCACCGAAAGTTAGAAAACCAAATAGCCTTTAACAACCAAACATACATTTTTGTAATTGCATGTATCCTTACATATACTATGCACAATACAAAGTGTAAACTATAGAGTTACAAAATAGTTAATCATTATATTTTATATCTCATGCTCTCTTTCATAAAACATTGTACATAAATTTACACAATAATATAAACACAATTACACTCTAATTAATTTTATATACATTTTATTCATTATTTTCCTTCATATCTGCATGGTCACCAAGAACAACAATATTTACTAGGGTTGATCATAGATAGTTATACATGCCCGCCACCCATGGCACATGGCACACTAATAAGTTGAATAGTCACACCATTGAAAGTAAGAAAACCAAATAACCTTTGACAACAAAATGATTTTTTTTTGTAATTACACGTATCCTTACATATATTATGCATGATACGAAGTGTAAGCCACAAAGTTAGAAAAAAATTAATCATTATATTTTATATCCCATGCTCTTTTCCACAAAACATTGTACATAAATTTACACATTACTATAAACATGACTACATTCTAATTCATTTTATATACATTTTATTCATTCTTTTGATTCATATATTTATACCTATAATATAATCAAGATAATTTGTGTCCTAGAGTAAGATCTAAAACTACTTCTAATTAGTTAAAAGCTCATCTTCCTCAGACATAAGGAAATGGGTTAATGGACTAAGACTCTGGCATTTAGCAGGAGTGGAACTTTATCCCCTTACAAACCACCGATATATCATTTTAGGTGATGTAGTTTTCCTTGAATAACTATAAAGAGTCAACCCGCATTAACAAACAACAATCAATAATAATTTCCTCACTACCAATTAACAACTAAATCATAATAAACTTTATCACCTTACAAAAAAAACCGAGTCAAAATAATTTATTTAAATTACAATATAATAAAATTTAAATCTTAAAATGAAATCAAATATTATCTACTTAATTAACATCTTTTCAATTACTAAATACATTTATAAAAAATCAAAAATTTTATCAACTATCATCTACAATCTCATACCCAACTATCATAGACTACTCAACTACTAGAATTTGTTGCTATTATGAGAATTTCATTACGTATCCACATCTATTATCTTGAATATTATTGTACCTAATAATGCATGGGTACTAGTAATGTGTACAGTACTAGTGATGCCAAACCTTCTATAATTGTCTAAGAAATGTATAAGAGTTGAACAAATTAAAAGACCTAGATATGTGAAAAATTCCAAAGGTTGACACATTTAAGGAGGCATACCACTTAAATGTATAAGAGTTGAACAAATTAAAAGACCTAGATATGTGAAAAATTCCAAAGGTTGACACATTTAAGGAGGCATAACACATTATCATAATGTGAAGGGAAGGGCCCATATCCCCATGGAGGGTGGCCGTAGTCCTTCCCTATTGTTAAGAAGTCATGTGTCTACATCACATCAAGGTAAGTTCTTATCCAACTTACTAGACAATGTATATTGGGTGAACCTCTTATAAAGCCCTCATGATCTGGCATGGCAACTACTTTCAACTTGATTGGATAGGTATGTTTGTCACCATATTAAAATAGGTTCATTTCCTATTTAAATAGGATAACCATTCCTATTTTAAATGATATGGCATGGCAACTACTTTCAACTTGATTGGATAGGCATGTTTGTCACCATATTAAAATAGGTTCATTTCCTATTTAAAATAGGATAACCATTCTTATTTTAAATAGGATAACCACTTCCACATGATAAGGCCCAACTCATGCATTTTTTTTAATGGAAGAAAGCATTAAATAATAATAATAATAATAGATTTATTTGAATTCATAATATATGAGAACCTTTTTGTTGATGAGATAAGAGAATTTTTTACATAATGATTTACTAAAATGTATATGCTTTAATTTTTGAAGATTTGAATTTATAATTTTTAAAAAGAAAACATTTATTTTAAATATTAAGTTTATGTAAGTTGTATAATTATTAAGTTTATTTAAATTATATAACTATTAGGTCCATTTAAATTGTACAATTCTTGAAAATAAAAATTGATAATTGATATACATTTATAATGTCGATGGTTTTATTTAAATTCAACTAAACATAATTAAATTATGATTTATTTACCAATAACTTGGGAAAGTAATTCAAACCCTTTAACAATGCGAGGTAATTGCATAAAATAGTAGCATTCTAATCTTTGTGGAATTATTTTATTGTTAATTTAATCTGATTTTAAATTGTAAATGGCGGACTATGAAAATAAAAGAAGCAAATAATGAATATCACCAGTGCAAAATAAATTAAAATGCAATGATATTTATATTATTATTGTTTAAAAAATTATATATCACTTTATGTGGGAGAGTGAGATAAAGAAAGAAAAATAAATTGATTTGTATTTGTTTGATGTTAAATAATACATTTTGTATTTAAATAATATATATATATGTAATTTTAGTTACAAATCAAGAATCAATTACTATACTTGTTTCAATTTTATAAGGGAAAATAATTATTCAACTTTTGGCATGCAACATGTTCTTGGTGGTGTGCATGCATTGGCAAATAAAATCACTTCGGTATCCATAAGTCCTAACAACATACATAATATATATAAATGTAATTTTAGTTATAAGATTAAGAATCAATTATTAATTATTATGCGAGCAACATCTTCTTGGTGGTGTGCATGCATTGGCACATAGGATCACTTAGGTGCCCATAAGTCCTAACATGTTGTTGAGTATGTGCATTGTTTTTTTATTTATTGTGCATGCAAGTTTATACATAGGTTAGAACTTGGTATGTGTAGAGTCATTAGTGCCAAATGTTGTTAGGTTGCATGGTGCCACCTCAAATCCAATAGGAGGCATTGCCTTTGAACCCCACCTATTAACAACAATGGGAAGCTTCCAAGGACACTACTTCTAGACTTAAAAGAGGGTTTAGGAATTATGAATAGCCTTATCGGATGAGGTTAGTATAAGAGATGTGAATTTTTTTGAAACACGTAACATTTGCATTGAATACATATAGTTATAATTAGATTATAATTGGTGAGTATCAAGGATAAATAATTCATTACAATAATAGTCTTTAAAAATATTTTTTTTGTGATTGAAAGCTTAAAATTTTGTTAATGGTGGTAATGGAAATGAATATTTATATAAATTTATTAATATTCACTTCTTACCAATTATCTTGTTATGTCCTTGTTAATTCTTGTCATAGTAGGGACATTATGTTTTGGGCTATTTGCATTATTATGTGTGTACGGTTTCCAAGGCGTAAAATTCTATTTTAAAGTAAGGCTTTTTAGGATGATGTTGGCATTGGGTACAGGAGTGAGGGGGTGGTAGCGGGATGTCGTCACCCCATTAATGCGTTATAACAGGTTGTTGGGTTCATCAAAACCATTGTTTTGGACTATTTGCATTGTTATGTGTCCCCATTAATGTGTGAGAATAGGTGGAGGACACACTTCCTTATAGATAAGCACCTGAACTCTATGGAAATTACAAGATTCCAAAACAATGTGATAATAACGAAGTTCTTAAGGCTCTTTGTGCAGAGGTTGGTTGGATTGTTGATCCAGACGAAACCACTTATAGACCGGTAAGTTCATCGCCAATCTAATAGTTGTTGGATTTGGTATAGTTTACCCTCTTTATTTTTCTGATGTTGTTCTTTCTTCGCATGATACAAGAATCCTGGAGCAAGTGGATTGTGGGATATGTTTCTCTCCAATTGTGGTTACGTCAGCCAAACAATATGAAAACAGTTCTCCGACTCCATGGCTAGAAGGCCTTGGCAAAATTAACAGATGGGGCACAAAAAGGACATTGTCGCCTCTACAAACTATTAGAGGAGGTAATCGCAGTACGCTAGTCATGACTCCCCCATTGGCCTTTCCAATGATTACTCCTCCACACGGGAACTTACCGGGTTCCTCCTCGTTTCAGGCTACGTCGACTATTGGCTATTCTAACTGTGAATCATGAGTTTTGGTTGAAGGTGTTGTTGCATGTTCGAATGCTAAAAATGTGGCTAAATATGCTAATGACTTAATGGTTTCAGAGAATGACTCGACTTCTCCTACTGGCATACAAGGCATTGAAAACATGGCGACTTTCTCCTTAATTCCATTGAATCCAATCAATGAAGGGCTTACATTGACAATTGCTTGGAAGCTTATTGGGATACCATACTTTAGCGTGGGGTGACAATGCAACTGAGTTATCAGAAAGCGTTGAGTCAGAGAAAGTGATAATATCAAGCGAAAATGAGAAAATACAGAACCTTGGATGAGGGGTTTTTACCATACCTGTTGCATATACGATAAATTGTAAATTGATTATAAATGCATATAGTCCCATGAATTAGATTTGGTATTGGCTATCATGATGATTCTTTCGATGCTGCATCACTTGGACTTGGTTCCATCCAGGTTCTTTCCTTGTCCTGGAAAGCTCCACTAATTTATGAAGTCTTACTGGACGATGTCTGTTAGAAGAGTAGGTGTGCTCGTTTTAACCATAGACAATATAGCAATATTTTCACCCAACCATAGGCCGAAGCCACCCCCAAGAACCTTAACCTTGACAGAGAATAATTCTGGAAGCAAACCCTAAGCCTAATAGCCAGTCAATGTAGTGTACCTCTCTCCAGAGCTAGCGCACAAGGCATAAAGTCCAAACCATAATCAAGAGAAAGTCCAAGCCTAAAAATGAAAATACAAGTTGCAGTAGTTGCAGCAACAACTACTCTCCATACTTTCACACTTACTAAATGTTTGCAGTGTGCACTAGATTTCTGCAGTTGCGAGCTATGTGTGTACAAATGAGCTCTAACATCCTGTATTTATACTACTCTTTCTTAGTTGTCTGGGCCGACTTCTATTTTTGGAGGCTAAATACTCAACATTAAATTATTTTATTTATCTGACTTTTCTTCTAGGGTTATATCCAATGCTTTAGGGTTTCTTCTTACTTCTGGGAATATTCTATTCTTGTCGGGGTTACACGTGGAGGTTAATACCTCTCGCAACTACCATAATATCAACACTCCCTCCTAGCTAGGGAGGTATTGAAGGTAATGGTCTTGAGCACAAACATACCATTCAACCGGTAGCATCAACTATCTCATGATTAAATCATGAGCACCATCATCACTATCAATATCATCTGACAACATCAACTGCATCATCTCTTTAACCCATATTCCATATGAGTAATGATGTTGAATAAGTCACTCACTCCACAGAGTGATACAAGAACTATTCTTCTAATTTGGACATATGTATTAGAAGAATAATTGTTCCAACAGATGTTGGAAGCCAGGCCATGGGATACAAGGACTATTCTTCTAATCCAAACATACGTCCTAGAAGAATAATTAAATTGGACCATACACTGACTATCCATCTAGCTGGTAATCATTTTCAACATTACTATATTCTTCATGCAAATCAGAACAATGCCATTCAATAGAACACAACTGTGTCTATCCATAGTAGTACAAAACTATTATCTAGTTGTACACAACCACACCAAGTAGAAAAAAACTACTTGATAAGTGACACATAGTCACAAACAGTGGAGCAAATCCAACACAGTGGCATACAACTATTGTCTAGAGACATACAGTCTCCATAGTGATCATATCATCCGATATAAACCTGTATAACAATATCATGATACAAACTAAGCCATTTGGTCCATTCTTCCACTCACATCTGTGAGATCTAGAAGAACATATTCCCTCAGAAGGTAAAACATCAACCATGGGATATCTGGACTATTATTCTCAGGCATAGAAGAATAATTGTCCCTGATTTATGATCCTGGACCATTCACCTAACTGGGTCATTCCTTTGTCACTAATCATAGTGCAACATGGAGAGAATGAGTCTGCCCTAGGGAATGCCTGTCCCTAATTTTTTAACCTGGAACATTCACCTAACTGGGCCATTCTTCCGACACTAATGATAGTGCAACCTAGAGAGAATGAGTCTTCCCTAGGGAATGATTGTCTAGACCATTTCCTCAGGAAATGACTGTCCTACACCAACCTCCAAAATGGACCATTCATTGAAACTATGCACAATTGTGAACTTTGAAAGAATGAATTCCCGACGAGGTGGACCATTCTACTTGACCACTACTCAGAGTGACTTCCAAGAATAATGATTGTCCTATACCATTCCCCCACACTAGCGACAAGGGAAATCACTATCTATGGTACATCAACAATCTATCTAACCATTTTCATTATGAAAATGGTTGTCTGATTTGGACCATTTTCTAAACTGGAAAGTGTATGTCCATCAGAAATCTCAAACCAATTTCCGAACTGGAAAGGAATTGCTCATCCTGGACCATTTTTTGAACTAAAAAAATGACTCTCCATAAATCAATAACACATCAGTTCTCCCTCCCAATCTGGGATTAATCTCTTCCTTTTTCAATAAGGAAGTCATCTCCACAAGCCCCTACTTCTTTCTTAAGTACATAAACTTTTCATCTTGGACAGAGGATTTACCAAAATATTTGCTATCTGTTAATCTATGGAGATATATTGGAGAACCACTTATGTTTTCTAGACTTCATCATGGAGAATACAATGCTTGATCTTAATGTACTTCGGTCTATCATGGAACATTGGTTTTCTCTCAAGGCTTCATATAGCTTTGATTATTACAATATATCATGGTCGATTTCAACACTTTTGTTTCCTGCTAGCTCATGACATCGTGACAAAGCTCAATATGAAACATATCCAAGTAGCACTTCTTTTGTCCTCGTGAAAGTTTTCCATGGATTAGCAATCCATCATCTCGGACTTCTAAGTAACTATTCTTGATACACTATCTATGTTATAGAAAGTTTTCACCATGCTTCTATTGTATATGAGATACTTTGCATCAGGTTGTTTGAATCCATACAAGGTCTTCTTATATATGCATACATGGGTCTCTTTCTGGTATAAGCTTATTTCTCACTTGCTTTATTTGGAAAGAACAATCTTTTACATGTAAATTCCAAACCATGGATACTGGTGAGTTGTCGTTATAGTTTTTCTCCCTCCTTCTGAAAGAACCTCTGAATCTCACAATGCTTCCATTCACAAGTCTTTTTCACATTTTCTTACATACATTGTTCTTTATCATAACTTCCATTTCTTCGGCTTGATTTCTTCTAGTGGGTTCAAACCAAGCTAGTAGTCTTGTGATTCTCAGTATAATAACTGGTTGTTCTGGATTTTCTTTCTTTCTTTGAATCTTCATGTTCTTCCTCATGTTTATGTTTAGCTCTTGGGTCCATTGAGTCTTCTATAGATTCCATGCCCTGAAGATTCCAACTTCTTCCTTTCATCATAGGATCATGGATGTAGATGGAAAACTAAGGATACTTTAAGGCTTCTTTTCGAAGAAGACTTCTTCTGAACACGTGTTGCTTATCATGCTTGCTACTTTCAATGGGAACATGGACATATACTTCATAATCCTTTGTGGATCATATCATTTAGGATTATCTCCCTCCTAATCCTTCTTTCATGTATGAATTCATGCTCTTCTTTTTGGAATTCTATAATAAGCTCCCTCTATCTAAGAGAGTCCATGCTTCCATTTCCATCCTTATTGCCTTCTGCAAAGTGTCACAAGTCTTTTTCTAATTTCCTCTTGATTGCTGACTTCTTTATGTTTTGACTTCTTCTGGGTCTCTTCAAGTTTGATTATGATTTCGGCTTATTTGGCAGTTGTTACTTATATAATAGCTTCCATAGGAATTGTTACCAAGGATTGTCAACATACTTCATCTTTTCAAATACATTACTTGACTAGTAATCATTGTAATAGTAATCCTTATCTTGTTATTCTTCCACAGGTGTTGTTTCACTGACCATCTTATCTTCTAAGAAATAGATATACATGCACTATGTAAACATGGTATGTATAAGGACTATGTTACAAAAGAAATTGTTACCTTGACTAGAAGAAGAAAACTGCTTCATCTTTTTTGACTTTCTTTTAGGGTTCCCTTTCTTCGGCAACTATTGCTTCATGTGTTTCCTTCCTTTTCTTTAACTCGGGACATTCATTCTTGTAGTGACCATATTTTTGACAGTTAAAGCATTGTATTTTTGACATATCCTTCTCTTGATTTGGTTTCTTCCTTGAGTCAAACTTCTTCTTATTCCTGAATTTCTTGAACTTTGTTGTGTAGGCTTGATCATCATCTTTCCTTTGGAATTTCTATTTTTCCCTAATCCTTGACTCTTCTGGTGCACAATAAGTCCAAAGTTCTTCAAATGTAGGATACTCCTTTCTTGTGGTCATTCTTGCGGAAAATGCATCCCATGTCTTGGGAAGGCCATTGAGTACTATATTCACTAGTTCCTTCTTTGAAATGATTTCTTCAATAGCTTGTAGTTGATCTCTTAATTGAGATATTCTCACAAGGTATGATGTTATGTCGTCATCATCATTAATTTTCATGTCACAGAGCTCATTCTTCAGACTCATTACTTGTCCAATGTTTCTAACTGAGAAAAGGTTAGTTAGGGCATCATACATATTCTTTTATGAGTCAAGATGAGAGATGTAGGGTATCAAGTGGTATTTTACAGAGTCCGCTATGATACTCATGGCATTGATGTCATTGTCCTTGAACTTCTCCATAATTGCAATGTTATGAGGTTCCTTCTCTTTTCCTTCTTCAAACTGTGGTTCCACGATCTTTCCTTTCACGATATCCAACACTTTATTCTTGGCAAGGATGAGGTCAATCCTTGTCTTCCATGATCTAAAGTTAGAATCCCCTTCTAACTTGTTTTCTGACTTCATAGAGTAAGTCATGACTGCTTTGACTTGGTCAACCTTTGACTTTGACCAAAAAATCAAACTTGACGTCTTAGCTTGTTGAGAGTACCAGGAGGTGCACAAGGTTAGGGCGCACTAGGATATTCAGAAATTAGGTCAATATCTTTACTTAAGGTGCCTCAACAAGAGGGTTAGGGTTTCGTTACTGCAACAAAAACTTTAATTGCAACTCAACTGTAACTGAGCAAATCTTGCCAATCTATCTTCCATTGGTTAGAATGTCCAAAGATAGCGTGGGCCCATAACCTGTTAGAAAAGAAGGTGTTCTCGTTTTAACCATAGAAAATATAGAAATATTGTCACCCAACCATAGGCCGAAGCCACCCCGAGCACCTTAACCTTGACAGAGAATAATTCTAGAAGCAAACCATAGGCCTAATAGCGAGTCAATGTAGCATACCTCTCTCTAGAGCTAGCAAACAAGGAAGAAAGTCCAAACCATAACCAAGAGAAATTTCAAGCCTAAAACCAAAAATACAAGTTGCAATAGCTGCAACTGCAACTACTCTCCAGACTTGCACACTTACTAAATTTATGCAGTGCGCACTAGATTTCTGAAGTTGCGAGCTGTGTGTGTACAAATGAGATCTGGCATCCTATATTTATACTAATATTTCTTATCTATCTGGGCCAACTTCTCTTTCTGAAGGCTAAAGACTCAATGTTAAATTATTTTCTTTATTCGACTTGTCTTCTAGGGTTATATCTAATGAGTTAGGGTTTCTTCTTGCTTCCTGGAATATTCTATTCTTGTCAGGGTTACATGTGGAGGTTAATACCTCCATCATCTACCATAATATCAATAGTCTCCTCCTCATGGTGAGAAAATGATTTACACCCGACTATGGTATGTTCATGAATCTGATCTTGATAAAAAACATTTACATGAAATTATGTTGATGTCAATAGGTGTCATCTGGGGGCATGGCCATATGTCTCTTCCTTGTTAATTTGTCATTTTACTTGAAGGCGAGTCTCTCCAAACATTTTATAACACTCTGCTCTACTTAAATCTTCACGGCCCTTATGTTAGCCTATGGATTACCTTACCAATCACTAAGTCTAATTGACACTTATATTTGTATTATTAATTTAGGATATTAGTAATATATCCTCAAGTGATTACTAATTAATTAGTTAAGTTTTCCTAGTCTAGTCATCCTGCATGATTTTAGGATCTAGAGAAAATATCTCTATGAGGTGGCATCTCCCATTGTACTATATATATGTACCATTGGTGTGAATATAAAAGAGTTGGCTAGTAAGCCTTTTCCGTCATATTGTTTTTCTTGTTGTTCCTGTGATTGAGGGGGGGAATGTTAGCCTATGGCTTACCTTACCAATCACTAAGTCTAATTGTCACCTATATTTGTATTATTCATTTATGATATTAGTAATATATCCTCAACTGATTAATAATTAATTAGTTAAGATTGCCTAGCCTAGTCATCATGTATGATTTTAGGATCTAGAACAAATCTCTCTAAGAGATAGCATCACCCATTGTACTATAAATATGTACCATTGGTGTGAATATAAAAGAGTTGGCTAATGATCCTTTTCTGTCATTTTTTTGTCTCGTTTCATATTTTGTCATTGTCTATATTTTATCACCTTTCCTATAAAATATTCATCCCAAGGATGTTCTGCTAGATCTTTGGAGTGTACTTTGTGGTTCGCATGGTGTGGCCCTCTATGTAGGGTTTGAATGATTTGTTATGTTGTTGTTGTTGCATGTAGTTTTTGGCCAATATTTAAGGGTCGTGAAGGGTCTTGGTGTGCAATAACACCCACTACATCTCATGATGCCTCTAACAACTATTTGGAGTATGATAATGAGTACGTTCATGCCGTGGAGCCGCTACTGTGCTAGTATAATGTTGCAGAGAACATTTGGGATTTTCACACTGTAACTACTATATCTCCAAGTTAGGGCGTCAGATATTATTGCGTTCTTCGATATGCTTGCATTGATCCCTTGAGCATTCACAATGAAAGCTAGACTCTGATTTGCAGAGGTGAATGCAAGAATGCTTGGCTAGATCGTTATCCTCACTCTCGAAGGTGCCTCCACTAGGGCTCTGCATGTGGAATGGGCAAGTCCAACGTTGGTTAATGTTCTTGGAAATTTGGTGGAAATATGTTGCATCAATTTACAATTATCGATGTTCTCAGATAACTTTATATGTTTCGCGGAGGTTTTTTGCTCAATCAATTTCAGGTTTTCCACCTTGAACCCATGAAAGAAAAGATATGTACCCAACCCATGGAATGCATATATATATATATATATATATATATATATATATATATTATCATATAGAGATATGAAGGAGTATTTATACATAATAGTCAAGGCAACAAGGGAGAAACAAGGAGGTTGGATATAAAAAATAAGGTAAGTTCTTCACACTCCACTATTACCATTTTAGGAGTAGGTGGAGCAATGTTAGTCCCAATGTTTTTACTACTAGTTCTAAGTCCCGTCAACCCACTCCAAGCCCCTTGTTAAAGGATGTTGTAGTGGGTTCCAAAGGAGTATAAGAGGGTTCTCATGTTCTTGTCAGGGTTCATGATTTTAAGGATAAGCACTACAATTGTTTTCCCAAGAAAATCACGAAGGAAAGTGATATCAGAAAAAGCAACCACACTCGCCCTACCTTATGTAGTAATGATAACCACTGGGGTTCATTGAAGGTGGTGGTAAACAGAGAGGCACCTCATTCCAATGTAGATTCAAGACACATGGATGAACTAATTTTATAACCCATGTTGTATGCAGAGAGGGCACCTTTGTCTTATTAAGGAGCATTGTGGAGGAAGTCAAGGGCATCACGATGTTCAGAGGAGATATAGGGGAGAAAC
>JASDQU011440114.1:0-23765 GCA_032191745.1 Picea mariana | reverse complement strand
GTTTATCATTTTGATATCTGACTTCTAGCTAGAGAGCCCATCTCTTGGGGGTTTTGAGGGTTTTGACTTAACAAACCCTAGAGGACGATTCAGTGGTGAAAGATTCCACCTAACTTGTCCCAAGCTTGGTCTCGAAGATGCAATACTCTCCCACACCATTCTAGTTCGGATCTACATCAGTGCAGGGGGGTTCTACACCAACCAGAGGCACATAAAGAGAAGGGGGGCACACCATTGGGGGTTTCCAGCAAGAGGGGTGCACCATTCTTTGAGGGAAGCTCGTTCCAAGGGATTGGAATGGCTTCTGCAGATTATAGCACCTGGGTTTTCATTGCAGGGGCTTGGCCGTTAGATCTAGTGCATTCCGGAGGAGTTTCATGGGCCATTTGGGTTATTGGACGCATTGGACGAATTGGGGAGAAGGAGGGCAATTTTGAGATTAAGATCTATTCCTTTTGAGGCGGTTATACATCATATCTGACCATGAGACTTCACCTAGTGACTTGCAGTGTCCTGATCTATCTTTCTAGCAAGTTTCTGGGCATTTGGAGGCCTCCTTCATCAGGGTCGAAATTCTAGGGTTTGGCAGTTTTAGGAGGGCGCAGTTCCATTGGAGGATTCAACATTTGGAGGAGTTTCCCTTGGTGTTTCGATCTGATATTTCAGGAGGGGATTCTACTCATCCCGATCTACAGTTCAACATCTTTTGCATAGCATTTGGATGTCTTTAACAGTAGGGACGAATTATTGAGTGTCTTCAAGGTTTCAACAGGATGTGGCATCTTCCAGCTTGAGGGTTTGGCACTTCATTCGGTCAGATCTACTCCTGCATCGATTTTCAGTGGATATTCAACCTTTGTAGACTTGTGGCATCTTATATTGGAGCATTTTGTAGCATATCCTATCTTCTATTATCTTTATTGGAGCCATCTGATGTGCATTCCATATTGACATCTCATTGTATCAGGTTCTTTCTTCTATTTATGAAATAAGATCAGATCTGCAGTGTTTTGGGCTTATCTATCATATTATTGGTCTTGAATATGGTTGAGGTATGTTCCATGATTGTATCTTCTTGTTTATTTCTACAAACACACATATAAACACATCAATAAAACCCTAAGTGTAACCCTAAGCAAAGTGTTTGAAAAAATACCACAACCAGTAAAAGTTTTAAAAAGACACCCAAAACCTTGATGTTCCTTGCATCATGGCTTGGGAACATTACATAAGATAACTTATACATAGAATTTACCAATTCAACACATAGCATGACAAAATGCAAACGCACAATGCGACAACACCACACACTATGTCCTTTCTTTTTATCAATGAAGGAGTAAATTTACACAAGAAATCTCTTTCCTTATTGGTCTTTTAGACATGTGCGATCCACACTTTTACATATTCAATCTCACACACTCGCTAACCTCTGTCTCTTACAAAGAATTCAATATATCTCGAGCCCTCAGATAGCTCACAAACAAATGAATCTCGAGTTATCTTAACAAATTCCTAAACTAAAGATTTGTTCCTAATATTTAGCAACAGATTTAACACCTGTGACAAACAAATCGATATCTATTCAAACAAACTCAACAAAAATGTCTTTTTCGTAATTATTACAGATATAATAAAAGAAATTAGGGAGCAAATCCCTTGGTAAATGTTTGCAACCCATGAGTTCAATCTTTAATATTTACTTCCAAATGCTCCTGCATCAGAATCCAGGGGAAGAAAACAAGTATCCATCAGGACTTCAAGGTCTGGGCCATACTTGGAGATTTTTGTTGTTGTTATCCAAGTAGCATCCTCTATTGGTCGACCTTTCCATTTGACCAAGTACTGGAAATACTCATTTCCTTTGGTTTTCCTTAATACCTTCTTATCCAATACTGCCTTGATTTCCTTTTGCACTGCTCGGGGTAGTGGTTATTTCCATTCTACAATCTTATCTTCATCACTTACAGGGTCATCTATTGAAACATACTATGTCTCCTTGAAGGGATATGAATATGTAACATTATAGATTGGAGAAATTCCAACACCACTTGGAATTTTATTTCATATGTATTAGAAGAAACTTTCCTTAAAATTCTACATGGTCCAATATTTTTAAGCTTTAGTTTGTTATAAGTCCCTATAGTAAACCTCTCTTTCCTCAAATACGCCATGGAAAAATCACCAACCTCAAAATTCACCGATCTTCTCTTCATATCTGCTTGTTGTTTATACTTGTGGTTGTTGTCTTGTAATTTATGTTTGACCCTTTCCTGTAACTCTTGCATACTTACTGCAAAATCCTCACCATCAACATTTCTTAATTCCTTCTTTCCCAAATTTCTTAACTCATACACTCCCATAGGATGCATTCCATACAAAATCTGGAATAGGCTCATCCCTATGCTTCTATTTGGTGAGTCGTTATATGCAAACTCAGTTTGAGCAAGCATATGATCCCATTGCTTAGGGTTCTCATTCACAAGGCTTCTCAAAATATTTCTCATACTAGTATTTACTACCTTTGTTTGTCTATCAATATGTGGATGATAGGCTGAGCTAAAACTAAGATTAGTACCAAGATATTTCCATAAGGTTCTCCAAAAGTGTCCCACAAATCTAGTATCTCTGTCATAAACTATACTTTTGGGTAAATCATGCAACCTTACAACCTCTTTAAAGAACAAATTTGCAACATTTGTGGCATCACTAGTCTTGGTACAAGCAATGAAATGAGCCATTTTTTAATATCTATCTACCACAACTCATATTGAATCATTACCTATATGTGTTCTTGGCAATCCCAACACAAAATCCATACTCACTGCATACCATGGCCTGCTTGGAATGGGTAGTGGTTGATACAACCATGTATTCTGACTCCTCCCTTTAGCATGCTAACAAATTATGCACTTCTCCATAAAATTATTCACTTGACTCTGCATATCTGGCCAATAATTGAAATCATTTCCCCGAGCAAAGGTTCTATCTTGTCCAAAATGTTCTGACAATCCTCCACTGTGTCTTTCTTTGATCAGATTTTCCCTCATTGAACACTTTGGTATGGACATTTTATTGTTCTTGAACATCAATCCTTCCTGTAACATGTAGTCCAACCATTGACTTTCGTTACCAACAAATGAATTTTCACAATATGCATAGGCATCCTCTAGCATCATCTCGATACATTTCTTTTAAACCATCAAAGCCTAAAGTGAAAACTTGAAATTCTTGCAAAATTGAATTATTTCTACTCAAAGCATCAACAACCTTATTAGTCTTACCACTTGTATGTTTAATCACAAAAGTAAAATTCTGTAGAAATTCAACCCACTTGGCATGTCTTTGATTCAATTTTGGTTGACTACTTAATAATCACATTGCATGATTTTCACTGTACAAAACAAATTCCTTGGGCATGAGGTGATGCCTCCATTTCTTAAGTGCTTGAACAATTGCATAAAATTGCTTGTCATAAGAGGAATATTTTTTTTTTCCTCATTTTATTTCTCACTAAAATATGCAATTGATCTTTGCTCCTGACTCATGATAGCTCCTATTGCAGCCCCACTAGCATCAGCATCAAATTCAACGAATTTATCAAAGCTTGGAAAAGCTAACACATGATTTTCAGTAATATTTTTCTTCAATAGTTTAAAATTTCTATCAGTTGCTTCATTCCACTTAAATGGTTGTTTTCCTTCTTTTATAGTTTCTACAATAGGTGCACATATTTGAATAAAACTTCTAATGAAATTTCTATAAAATATTGCAAGTCCATGGAAACTTTTTACCTCAAATGCACTTCTCAAGATTGACCAATTCACAATTGCTTGAACCTTTTCTGGGTCCATCTTCAAACCTTCTTCGGATACTACAAACCCCAAATATATCATCTCCCTCTTCATAAAACTACATTTCTTCATATTTATCAATATTTTTCCTTCTACGGGGTAATCAAAACCATCTTGAGATGCCTTAAATGTTCCTCTTTTGTCTAGTTATAGATCAAGATGTCATCTAGATAGAATATCACAAAATTTCCAATAAACTCTTTCAAAAATTCATTCATTAACCTCATAAATGTACTAGGAGCATTTGTGAGACCAAAAGGCATCACCAACCATTCATACACTCCAATATTAGTCTTGAAATCAAATTTAAGATCATCCCCTTCTCTAATTCTAATTTGATGGTATCCACTCTTTAAATCAATCTTTAAAAAATATTTGAACCACTCAAACAATCCATCAAATCTATTCAATAAGATTTCCGTGGTGAGGTTTTTCATTCAAGTTCGGAGTTTGACTGAAAATCCATCAAATCATCTATGCGAGGTAATGGAAATCTGTACCTTATGGTGATTTTGTTGATTTCTCTGGAGTCGGTGCACATGCACCATCCTCCATCCTTCTTTGGGCCAAGTATTGTCGGTACAACACATGGAATCAAACTCTCCTTCACCAAACCTTTATCTAATAGCTCCTATACTTGTCTTTTAATCTCTTCATTCTCTTGTGGGTTCATTCTATAGGTTTCTTTATTAGGAAGACTTGCTCATTGAATTTAGTCAATATGATGGATAATTCTCCTTATAGGGGGTAATTCATTTGGAAAATCATCAAATACAATATCAACAAACTCATCCAACATAGCTTTAACTTATGTAGTTAAATCATCCATATTTGTATTAGTGAGTACTACCTTTGGCTTACCAATTAAGGAAAAATGCATATCTTCTTGTTTCTTGACTTCTTGTAGCATCCCCTTCCCACTTATCAGCAGTACACTTGGACTAGCTTCTTCTTTGGCTCCTTCATCTTGCAAAGGTAACAACACGTGCTTGTTCCCATTATTTTCGAGAGAATAAGTGTTCCTTCTACAATCATGTATGGCTTTCCTATTATACTGCCACGACCTTCCCAACAAAATATGCCAGACATCCATGGGAATTATATCACATAACACCTCATCCTTGTAGCTACCAATATGAAATTCCACTTTACACTGTTCATTCACCAAAATATGAAGTCCCTTCTACAACCAGGACACCCTGTAGGGAGTGGGATGTACTAGCCTCTGCAATTCCAACTTCTCTACCATCTCTGTGGAAACCAAATTCTCTGCGCTACCACTATCAATGAAAATTTTACAACACTTACCTCTCTATTTACATATAGTCCTAAAAAAACTTTTCCTTTGAGTTGGTTCATGAACCTCCTTTTCTACCTTAATCAAAACTCTCTTCAACAACAATGATTCACCAACCTCTAGAGTTTCTTCTTTTTCTACTGCATTCACATCTTCTTCCTTTGTTTCTTCAACATGTGTATTCCTATGATTTGTTTCCTTATTATTTGTACAGTCCCATGAATGTCTCCTATCTTACCACATGTATAACATCTCATTTATCCTCCTCTTCCTCGACCTCTTGAGAAAAATATTTTGCCTCTTGATTCTCCTCCTCTTGGTGATTGGTTGCTTGAACTTCTTTCCTCTTCTTTTGAAGGTTGAAATCTTCCTCTATTAGATTTTCCTTTTCCTCTAGCTAGAATCCTTCCTCTATTTCTTTGGTTCTAATTTCTAGCCGGCTTCTCTTCTTCCTTCAAAGTTGTTGGTATGCATCTTCAACAGTTCTTAAGGACCAAAAGGATGATTTCATATTGAATTTCATACCTCAAACCATTTATGTATCTAGCAACCTTCTCAACATCTTCCTCAATATGACCAGCTATAATGTTCAACCTATAGAATTCCTCTATGCATTCCTTTACTGTCATAGTTTTTTGTCTAAGGTTTTACAATTGTCTAAACAAATTCAAATGATAATCCTTAGGCATAAACTTACCTTTAAATTTGGCCACCATTCTGTCCCAACTCTTGATATTATCTTTTCCTTTCCTCCTTTTGTCTTCTTACAACTCATCCACCATAGAGTTGCATGTCCTTTTAGCCTAGTCATTGCATGCTTCACCTTATTCTCCTCTTCTAGCTCTTCATAATCAAAATATTTATCCATGGCATTTATCCAGTCAACTAATTCATCAACATTTAAATTACCTTCGTACATGGGAACTTCCATCTTATGCACGGGTCCAACTCTTGTGACCATTCTTACTAGTTGTTCCTCTGTTGTTTCTCCTCTTGGAGCTCCTTTTGTTTCCTCCTTCGATCTTGTATCTTCACTCTCACTGACATCTCCTATGCCAAGTTCTCTCCTATGAGTTGTCTCCATGGCCTCCATCCTTTCCTGTATGCACCTCAGATCATAGCATAAATCATCAGTTACCACATTCCTATCTCTACCTCCTCGCCTGGGTGGCATGATTCCTTGTCCTTGTTTTTTCTCGGTATCCGAAGGGCTGTGGAAATCACTTGAATTGGATAGGTGTACTATTTATATATGATTTTCTTTTCTCGACCTAGATATTTTTTTCCTCATTATATTGCAACGTAAGGAACTTAGGTTCTAGGAAGGATTGGGTGTCAAATACATCATTCTCGTGGCCCAATGGTGGCTTACACAGTATCACTGTGAGTAAGAGTAGGATCCAACTATAATGGAATTATTTTCCTAAGTCATTTACATTGAGTAAATCATCAACAAAATAATTCATCAAGTAGGTCACCCAATCCATTTGAAAACCTTCAACACATAATTCCTCAACAACAATGACTCCTAGAGGACACTAATCCTTGCAACACTTGTGGAGTAATTTGCAAGCATGTAGTTGTGTAGTGAACCAAACTCTCTGGTCATTTATCTTGGAAATTACCATTCCTCTAGTTCCTCTATGTGTACCATATTTGGCACAGGTCTCCTTATGCGTTGCATCCTTCTCCCTTAACTATTTGTTTGGATCATTGCCTTCAGTGTGGAGGCCTGAGACGAGGTGTATAGTAGAAACTTCAATTTCATAAGGCTTGTCGAGCCAAAGGAATCTTCCATGCAATCAAATAAGTAGGAATCGTGCACACATGCTTGCAGGCAAACCCCGACCAAAATGTGGGCAGTAAACCAATGTTAATATACCTTCTTTTTTAGGGGTTTATCCCATTCTTGGTAACCACTCACTATTTTCCATTTGTCCCTTGAAGTATCTATGCATATTTGTCGAAGAAGAGTTCCAGGAATTGCACCTCATCTCATACATTGTGATATGCATATCGAAGTTGGGGAACCTTTCCCATGACATTTCCTATGACAAAGACATTGGTTGGGAGTTTGAGCTCAGGAACATATTGGTCTTTAATCACCTGTATTTTTTTTCCATGAGTGGGGTTTAATTCATGAAACCATTGTCTCTCTGGATTACTTAGATTGTCTAGTATCTGGTGTTTCCTCACTCTGCTCATGAGCACTGCTTTAATTTGTCTACAAAAGTTATAATTGGAAAAATCCTCTTTCAATGAAATTTTGGCCTGATGGTGTTCCAACTGTAACAGTTTCAATGTCTAGGTTGCTCCGCATTCTTCTCTTGACTTGATGCTCATCTCATTGTGGAAATAATGGGCATGGTTAGCATGTGGGATGTTAAATACTCATTAGGTAGCTACCTCCCCATGATACCCAGCCGCTGAGTGGGCTATTGAGGTCTGTGCCACCATTAATGCTGACCTATAGTCGTTTCCACTATCATAATTGTTCGTTGCATGGGGAACTATTTCCATAACCACTTTTACTTTCTCATGTGCTCGTCTCCTATGCGAGCACTAATGTCTTTTCTCTCCCTCGTCGTTTCAGCGTGCATGTAGGTGGTTAACTATCTCTTCTAGATTTTTTTTCATGTGGATTGTACATGGATATTTAATCCTTAATCCCATTTGAATCCGCTAAATCCACATTCCACTCACGAGTACAACCTATCCCGTCCAAATTTAATGTGGTAATGTATTTAATTTACCCATCTATTATCTCTATTCTACCCTAAGTCTTGTCCTACTCTTGTGTGGGGCATGTCCATTATGCACTTTCATTTTGTGCTAGGATTCTATTATATTGCACCCAACCCTGAGGGGTCACAAAGCTTCTTCAATTGGATCATATTGATAATCCCCTACCAGGGTTTTTCATCAGGTCATCCTAGCCCGTTAGCCAGACAAATAGGCGATCCATGGAACGATGTCATTGTTTGTGTTTTTAGTTTATCCGGTGGTTTGGAGAGTGCTACTAGTATCGAGAGTGTAGAATCATATTGGGCCCTTTGTTTTGAAGAAAGCCAAGTTTTTTGGAAGTATAAAGGTTTTATGGAACAAGATAACATGATAGCAGTGGATCCAAGTGGTGAAAATCTATGCACCGGTGTGCCAGTAGGAAAAATAGTCATGAGTCAGTTGGGAAAAGCAACGGAAAGAGGTGGAACCTTCGAGTACATGACAGAAGGAAACAATATCAAGAAAGAACGATGACAGAATCAAGAAACAAAGAAAGTTCCGCAGAAAATCTATAAAGCATAGAGCTATGTAATAGGTTGGGGGTTCTTTGGTTGTTGTTCTGTTGTTGTTTTGTTTCTGGGTTTTTGTTGTTATTGATAATTATTGATCATGAACTAAAACTGCATAGAGTTCAAGAGTCGAGATCGTATATCTCATGACCGATTCACTTGTATAAGACTTGATATCAAGTGATTTCTTCAATGTATGATCGATTATGATAAGATAATATATGTTGGATTATTCGGGCACCCAAAAACTTGTCATTATGTGGATGAATATATGGTTTATTTCCTACACAATCTATCTTGTTTTTCATAATTTCTAGTTTTGTTATTGTTTAAACAAGCTTCTTGATGCATGTGTTTACTTTAATGTTGCACAAAATCGATTGTTCAATGCTTTTTTTGGTCTAAGCATTTTAATGTTATGATATATTTACCTTTAAGTATGGAATTCTACTTGTTACACATCAAAATGCCACACTTGTCACAATCCCTAGTCAATGAGGAGGAAAAATGTATTATATGAAGGTCAAAATACTATGTGCACATGAATTATTTATTAATATTCATAAAAAGGAAATTAATTTAGTGTGAGAATCCACCGCACATTTTGTTTCCTAATCTCAATGAGAGGTTGAGAATCTCATGGATGGTTGAGATATTTTCTCAAACCAAAATCCTAATTTGGTGGATCTTGAGAGATATTTCCTCAAAATCCTTGAGAGATATTTTCTCCCTAAAAATCTTAGTGGTCCCATTTTAGTGGATCTAGTGAGTGATCTTCTCCATGGTGGTTGAGCCTCCAAATCCTATATAATAAGGGATTTCCATGGAGAAGAGGAGGTAGCTTGGAGATATCATACTTATGATCGTGGGATTCATGCAAGGGTTGGATGAGGAGAGCTTGGAGGAGTTGCAACTAACATCATTCATGGTCTGTAAGTTTTCTTTGTTCTCATTTAATATACTTGGCCTATTTCCTTCAAGTATGTGGTTTCACGTGCTTGTCTATTTTTAATTTGATTTGCATAGATGAATTTTCTTTGCCTAATCCATTAGAGTAGAAGGAAGTCTCTTGTTTCTTGTTGTTCATTGCAGGTATTTATTTGCGCTAGGAATTGGATCAAGCTTGTGGATCGGAGTAGCTAGGACAAATTTCGTAAACATAGTACATCCTACTTTACCTTCTCCTCTCTTTTTCGACAATCAAAATGAGTTTATAGGAATGGTAGTGTCCAAATGATTGTTTCTGTCTTGTTATAGGGGTCAATAATCCAAGGGAAAGTTCACCTGTCTACAAGGGAATATTTCCGTAATAGAAATTGGTGACTCCACTGGGGAAGGACATTGACTTGTCTTTCCTTGGATTGTCTGATATTTTACCCACCTTTAGATCTTATTTGTTGTTTTTTTCTGATCTACTTCCCTTTCTCTCTTCTTCATTGAATATTTCACAGAGTCTTTGGCAAAGTTTTCTGAGTTTTTAACCTTTTTTTCTTAGTTTTTGTGAAGGAAAGCTCTCATCTACTATGTACACCAGAGTGTTGATCTAGGATCAATGCTACCCTATAGTGTATACCAGAGCACTGCAGCACTCTGTCCCTTTGGAAACATGAGCATTGATATCCTTTTCTAGGTTTTTCTGCCCCTTTCTACTCACTTTTTCTCAGTCTGATCCTAAGGGGATTTTTACTCAGATACCTTTGAATACTCTTGAATTTGTTTTGCTAAGAGTTGGGAATTTATCACTCATTTATGTTTATCCTTTGAGTGTGCAAATTTTCTCTTAGTTGTGGTCCCCTTGGGTTAATAGGATCCCTTGGTTATTTTTTCCCTTTGAGTTTATCTGATCTTCGTCTCATAAAGTTTTTATATTGCTTGACTATTTAGGATTGTTCATCAACTAAGGTTTGCAAAGGTTGATCGGTATTGAGCCTTCTTGTCTTCATTTGAAACATCTCACTTTTCTAGATGATTAGAATCTTATGACAACCTAGCTTGATTTATGTTTCTTGTTTCTCATCATTTGAGGATTTTCATGAGTGTTTATTTTCTTTCTCTTTTTCATCTTTGAGTTCTTGATTGAACGAGTTATCATAATTGTTTCTTTCAGTTCTCGTTATCCTTTGAGTGCATTCTTTGTTTGAAATATTATTGCTTCCTGTCTTTTGTATCTGCATCCAACTCTTTCGTTTTGATTGAAAGTAATGAAGCATTAAAGGATTTGCATTTGCTTTCTTTTAAAATCAAATAAAGAAGATAATTGTGTTCTTGCTTTTGGGTAGTGTAGTAGATTGCATTTGGGAATTGGGTGTTTTTTTTTAAGAAATTTGAACCTCTTCTCCATCCCATCTGTAGGATTCATTGAAGAAAAAGATTTACATCTCATTATTCTACATTCTTTTGGAGTCGAGTCTAAAACATCATAAGTTTCACTTTCGCACCCTTGAGTAAAAAACAAACCTAAAATGAAGCGCTTATAAAATTGATCAGACACTTTATATTATCTGGTAGTGAAGCTACATTGGCTTAAAGTGTAGGGCTTTGGAATAGATTGTGAGGATAACTTTTCAAAGCCATCATAAAATCATAGAATCTTGTGCTAGGGAGAAGTAAATCAAATTGTTTGTATAAGCATAGTTGAGATCCCCCTCTCACATAGGGGTTAAACATGAGGTCTCATGCAAGAGAGAAGCGTATATTTACTCTTCGAATCTTAACCCACGTAGCAGAAATATCCTATATTGGGGGTTCTTCCTGAGAAATGACTGGTTTCATTTGGTATTGGAGCTTCGTGAATCTTGAATCCATTTGGGGTTCTCAGTAGTATTTCGGTCCACTTGTCTTCAGTTCTATTGAATAATTTTAGACTTGTTATCCTGCCCATACGTTCCTTCTCGATTGTCCACTGTACCCACCCAGAGGCTGACTGCGAGTTGGTAACCTTAATGACCTATATATGTATGGTTTATACACAAGGTGAAGGTGAAGGGGAGTCTTCATTGTACGTAGGTTAGACATTGGTCAAACTCACTCGGGCTCCTTGGAGGGTACACCCATGGGTAAAACCGTGTGGGAACTTGCACCAAGGCATAAGTTTGTTAAGTAGGTCGCTAACGTAACTGATCCACCCACTCTATCCCAACCCATTATTATATTTATCTCTCAATGTTGGATTTCATCACCAACTAGCGGTTTCATTGTGGGAAGGTTTGTTTGATTAATTGCTTCTTAGATTTGTAGCGTGTGCTGTTTTTTTTACTTAGTGGACCTTAGGTTGAGTCAGTTTCAATGGTGTCAATTCCCGGGAGTACCAACGAAGTATCTCCTTTTCCCAAGGAATCTTTCTCCTTTCCTTCTTTTGGAAACATTGGTCCTCCGTGCATTTCCACACTAAGTCTTCCGGGACTCACCATTGGGTTAACAGTTTGGTTGTTCCCCACTCTGGTGATCTCAAATTTTCCTAGTGCTTCAAATGCACCTAATTCTTCAGATGTAAGCACACCACCCACAAATCAACCTCATGTTGACCTTTTTCCTTCTTAACCCATCAGGGCTCCTTCCCTTTCTCCTTGTTCACCTAATGAAATATCTAAATCAAGTAGTCAGGTTGATAAGAAGAAGAAGAAACATAAGGGGAAGGAGGAAGAATCAGAAAGACACCAAGCCTCCAACTGCATTAGGTCATGTTGGTTCCAAGAAACCAACTACTATTAATTGTACTGGGAGTGTTGATAAAGTCCGGAAGTCTAAAACGAAGAATCCTAAACCCAAATTCCCTTGCAGGATTTGTAAGGGTGATCACTTTCTGAGGTATTTCCCTGGTCTCCCCAAGGTCTTAGAAATGTGGTCTTCCACGTCATCATCTCCTACTAAATGTGTTAGTGACACCTCGTCAAATAGTGATGATAAGGTTGGTAACAAGAATAGAACTTTCAAATTTCCTTGTATGTTATGCGAAGGTGATCATTACTCTCACCTTTCCCTCGTATGGATGAGGCTTCTTATCTTTTGGAAAATATTCAATTTCCAACTAGTTACCATAATAATATCTCTCCCAAATCGTCATTAGTTGATGGACTGGTCAATCTGGTTCCATCCTCGATCAATCCGGTTGATCAAGTGGTCAATTTGGTTTCATCCTCGATTGAACCACTAACCCAAGTAGTTGATCAAGTTCTGTCATTGATCAACCCAACTCTTCATATGAAAAAGTGAAACCTAGGTGACTGATCTAGTTTTGTCATTGATCGGTTGCACTCATCCCTTGAAGAGTGCAACCAAAGGGGTCTATCTGGTTTCGTCATTGATCGATCCCACTCCTAATTTAAAGAGTGAGGATTCCTCTCAGGTCTACCTCGTTAATATTGATTCACTCAGATAAGGGGGCACTTTGCCCATCCCGATGGAACCTCCTTCAAGAAATCAAATGATTTATATTAATTGGAATCGTTTGATAGAACCCCATATTCCTTCTTATGTGCCTTTCCAAATCACCATGCAGGTTTCTAATAGGAATATTCCTAACACTATAATAGAATAAGGTGCTTATGTTAACATCTTATCCACGAATGTTTGGAAATATTTTGGTTGCCTGCAACTTGCGCCCGTGACTCAGAATCTGTTGACCTTTGACAAAAGAGCTAGTCAACTCTTAGGGATCCTTCCTCAATTTATGGTTACTTGGGGGGAAAAATGGTCTACTTCGATGTTATGGTAGTTCATGACCCCTTGGAATTTAACCTGCTCCTCGGGCGAGACTGTGTCTACGTTATAAGAGATTTATTGTTCACTCTCTTTCAAGTGATATGTTTCCCTCACAACGGAAACATAATAACAATCAACCAAATTTCATTCATTGACCCTCATTTGATGGTCGACCATCCACCTTCCCTGAACGGTCCATACATGCTAGTGATGTCTTCCCTTCCACGGGTCAATTATGTAATGACCTTCCCCATGCGTTCAACTCTGCACAAGAGGGAATCTCTCCCTTCTATTGACTTAGATCTAGTAGTTGACATGGTCATCTCTTCGATAGGGCTATTAGAGCCATATATCCCTACCCTTATCAAGGTCGTCAACAAGTATTCCTTCCGGAGTGTTTTTCTTCCATCTAACGAAAATATATTGGAAGACATGGCTGACGTTTGTCCCTTGACATGTATTCCTTCCAGAGCATTATCCTCTTGGAAGCCATGATCAAGGATATGTTTTGAGCATCATTTTTCTTCTTTGTGGAAAACTCGTTAAAAAATGAAACAAAGGCCTTGAGCAAAGTTTTTCTTATTTGTGGCAAACTCGTTAAAAAATGAAACAGAGGTATTGAGCATATTTCTTTTCATGTGTCAATATCGTTATAAAATTAAAAGGTCACCTCTCCTATCAAGTCAAGTATTTTCACTAGATCTCGTAGATATCGAGTCAATTATTTAACTAGATCTCATAGATGTCGAGGCAAATCTTTCATTAGGTCTCATATTTGAACCTTCCTTTCCTCTGCCTTTGTCAGTTGACCTTTTTCCTCATCCGATACAGAAATTAGTGACAATATAATTCTCGACGAAAGAAACGAATCTTAGGGAGACATGTCTCTAGCCTTTGATTGTCATTCTAGAGTTAAGTTGTTGGATTTTCAAGATGGGGGTAGAGTACCAACCATCCATGGGTATCCCTCAAAAACTTTGGAAATTACGTTGGGAAATTACAAGCATAGTTTAATTTTGTTTCAATCTTGTGTAAACATGAAACCAATTCTAAGCTTAGTCTTTGTTCTTTATCGTGCTCGTAAATACATGAGAATGTGATCGAGTATACTTTTATCACTTTTTCGAACTCGTAAAGGCTATACAAAAAATGAACTCTTTGGAGTCTCCTTTAAGCTCTTTTCAGACTCTCTAAACATGAAAAGATTGTCGACTGATATTGCTTCCTTTCACACTCATTAAAAGGTTTGAAAGGGCATCTTTCGAGTGATAGTTTATCTCTTTTTTGTCCTCACGAGACTAATTACGAAAAATGAATACTCTAATCAAGCATGATTAGAAGAGTTCTCCCTTTTATTTTTTTACATTTTTTTCGGCTTGGGAGACTAAATTTATGAAAAAGTCATCCATGGAGTCGCCTTTAAGTTATTTTCAGACTCTCTAAACATGAAAAGACATTGTGTTTTCCTTGTTTGGACTCACTAAACTACACATTGAAGGACCCATATGGGAACAAATTGTTACTTCTTCTAGTTCATTAAATAAAGGAATAGGAACTTACCGAAGGTGAGTTATATCGAGCATGTGTTACCCTCCTCAAGCTCATTAAATGAAAAAGAGGTACTCATATATCTGGGTGGGGGAAAAATTGAAGGAAGTGGGTCAAGTTTTTGGGAATCCTTTATGGAAGCTATTGTCTCCCTTGAACACGACACCTGTTTGAGTCTCATCTTATAGTTGGGTAACCTGCTTGTCTCTGAGTCATACCAATTCTATGTGTCACCATACTTTTTTGTCTAGTTGAAGAGTGCTCTTATTGTTGTCACATTACATTCTTGGTACTCGTCGAGTCAATGTTGCCAATTCAGTTGTCATGCCTCATCATGTTCAAGGGAAGTTTCACTTCAAACCATCCATCTGCAGTATTTCCAGTTTCCATTTCCTGTGTCAGTCCATACTCATTCGATTTTCCATCTTACATCACTTTCCTGTGTTAGTTTCATTTTGATGATGAGGGATACATCAAGGCCCTCCTTCAACGAGTCTTTTCCTATCAAATTCAACCTATCATCCAGGAATTAAACTTAGAAACTATTTAGTACCTTGGAAACTTCATGCCTCAATGGCAGACCTCCTCACTTCTTACAGTAGGTTTACATCATTGACCTCTGATCGGATGATTACAAGAATGTTCGACCTCAGCTCGTTTATTCAAATTCAATGGAATGTACTAGGGTACCTTGGGAGTCATTGAAATCATTGGTGATTTCCATCACACTTGTTAACGATTTACCTCAATCATGTTTGACATCAAGTCATCTATTCACATGGCTAGATTCGTACCACATCGAGATTGGGATGAAGACCCTGGGTTGAGTGCTCACTCTGTTATCTACTTTTCCTAGGATGCGAAGGAGATAATTTGAGCATATTGATATATATATTGTCACATAGATCCACATTATATTGGTCTGTGACTATGTTTTGTCATCTCGTAGCTCCACTCTGTATTTTTCATGGCTGTGATCAATTCATGTCATGGAAGTGTGGACCCACATTGTATCTCTAGTGGCCATATCCTTAATCGGTATTTTTCATGGATCCGTAGTGTATTGGTCGATATCCATGTTTTAAGTCATCTCGTATTCCGAGCATAGGTATGCCTACCTCAGAAATGGAACATATATTAATATTGTTTGATGGTTGTTTGCAGCTTCTGCTAGGTTCTCCAATCCACACCCTTGCATTGAAGAATTGTAAAGTGTTTTAGTGATTAGTTTATCTTCTGACCTCACACTTTAAGGGGAATATGTTACACATCAAAATTCCACACTTGTCACAATCCCTAGTCAACGAGGAGGACAAATATATTATATGAAGGTCAAAATACTATGAGCACATGAATTATTTATTAATATTCATAAAAGGGAAATTAATTTAGTGTGAGAATCCCCCTCACATTTAGTTTCCTAATCTCAAGGAGAGGTTGAGAATCTAATAGATGGTTGAGATATTTTCTCAAACCAAAATCCTAATTTGGTGGATCTTGAGAGATATTTACTCCTTAAAATCCTTGAGAGATATTTTGTCCCTAAAAGTCTTGAGATATATTTTCTCCCTAAAAATATTAGAGATCCCATTTTAGTGGATCTAGTGAGTGATCTTCTCCATGGTGGTTAAGCCTCCAAATCCTATATAATAAGGGATTTCCATGGAGAAGAGGAGGTATCTTGGATATATCATACTTATGATCGTGGGATTCATGCAAGGGTTGGAAGAGGAGAGCTTGGAAGAGTTGCATATGACATCATTCATGGTCTATAAGTTTTCTTTGTTCTCATTTAATATACTTGGCCTATTTCCTTCAAGTATGTGGTTTCATGTGCTTGTCTATGTTTAATTTGATTTGCATAGATGAATTTTCTTTGCCTAATCCATTAGAGTAGAAGGAAGTAACTTATTTCTTGTTGTTCATTGCAGGTATTGATTTGCACCAGAAATTAGATCAAGCTTGTGGATAGGAGCAGCTAGGACAAACGTCATAAACATAGTACATACTACTTTACCTTCTCCTCTCTTTATTGATAATAAAAATGATTTTATAGAAATGTTAGTGTCCAAATGATTGTTTCTATCTTGGTATAGGGGTCAATAATCCAAAGAAAACTTCACATGTCTGCAGGGGAATGTTTCCGTAACAGTATTGTAATGTGTTATACTTGATTGTGTGTCCTCTTTAACTCACTTTATTACACAAAAGTCTTGGAAATGCTTCGGGTGAGACCTCCTTCCCTTGTGGAAGGTTGAATCTGCCAACACTACAAGACTACAACAACACTTTTGTTGGTAGCGTTCGAGAACCCTAGTATCCAATTTTGTGCCAAAAAATGGTTTCGTTATCGGGACCTTGACTTCTGAGCGAGTTTTCAGAGGATGGAACATCACATCTTTAAGAATGACATTGGGAACTGGTGGGAAAAAAGGTTGGATGAGTTCATATTTCAATAAAATGAGTTACGAAAGAAAATTTTGAGGGTTGTGAAGGACATAGTCTTTTATTCCAAACCAGCCATCAATCAGTACAAAATCTTATGGATTTGATTCTCAGAAGAGGTCTACCAATGGCTCGGTCGGTTGCAAGAAGTGTTATAATTTCAAGATCGTGTCAAGAAAAGATTCAATTAGACTATTAAGCAGCTAGTTTCTCTTCACAAGTTGGATCATCAAATTTTTCGAGCGATGGAATTTTGGGTCCACACTACTCTGGAAGGATACATCATTGAATTTTCTGCAGAAAATCACCAGTCATTATCAAATACATAAGTAGTATTTTACTAGGGATCATAAGGGAGATTACTGAGAGAAATTATGTTGTGGATGAAGATATTATTCCTTTGGTTCAAATGGCAGAGTAAAACCTTTACACATGAGGGGTGGGTGATTTAGGAGAGGATCCATGAGTTAGGATACATAATTTATTGAGAGATGGGGGGTTGTCGTGAGAAGATTTCTAGAGACAAGTGGGCTCATAAAAGGGTTGCAGTGATTGAAAAGAGGTGGCAAGAATAGATGCAAAAGTTGATGAAGAGGCCTGATCAATCACGCAAGGAGATCAACCTCGAGAAGAGTCGTAAAAGAGAGTTAGAGAAGTTTAAAGAGTTTCATTTACATGGAAGGTTGTCCATCCAATGGTTGAAGGAGAATCTCAGAGAGAAAGATGAGAGTTCTAGAGAGAGTAGATGAGAGGGAGAAAATTCGAAAGAAAGAATCAAGATTAGGGTCACCATTGAGGAACAAGATTCATCTGTAACCTCTACATAAGTTACGAGAGAACCAAATACTGCAGTTCCCACAGATGTGAACTATACTACATGACCAGATATGATATGGCCTCCTAATACAACCCCCCAGGTTAAAGAACCTCATCTCGAAGACACATGAACCAGCCTTGGATCACCCAATCCCTGAGTGTAATATTCTAGTATGGTAAATTATACAAGAAACTTTCCCATAATTTTTATTATTTCTCTTCATTCTAGTCCAACCAATTTGATTGGTAGCAACAATAGTATATTGGCAAGTTATTTAGTGTTATTGCAACTAGGAACTTTAGGATTAATATTTATAGGGTCCCCAAGTCCTCCCATGGCACATCAACATGTTAGATCCCTCACCTGATACCCATAATTTTGGGGTATAGAAGATGAGGATGTGCAACAACATTGGTTCCTTTGTGAGGCCATCTGGAGGTCTTGTGGGACATTAGATGCTAATAAATTTATTGAGTTTTAGAACACCTTGAGAGGCTATTCTTTGAAATGGTATATGAAATCCATTGAACTAGACAATCCTTAGGGACATGCCTTCACCCTTTCTCAAGTCAAACAATAGTTCATGGCCAAATTTTGTTTACCCCAGTCAGAATAGCATGACCTCTTTGTGTTGCGGGAGATCAAACAAATATATGGGGAGTCTTCCTGGGAGTATAACCAAAGATTCAAAGATGCGATATGAAAATTGGCCAAAACTATTCACAAAGACCACTAGCGGGACTGGTTCATTCAAGAAATTTTACCATTAAATTGGATTCCATTAACCCAACAATGGATAACTACATTAGGGGAAGCCCTAGAACAAGACATGAAGATTGAGTTAATGGTGGGATATCCTAGCATCTTGTAGGTAATAATACCACCCGGTGACTTTAATATTACGCAACTGCAAGGCCATATTTCCTCCTTGACTGATAAGATTCAAGAATTGACCATTCCTAGAGAAGCTCATCGTCAAGTCAGGTGTACTAGTTGCTAAACTGAAGGTCATACAATGACAAAATTTCCCATACTGAGGGGTGTAGGACCCCCTCCGCAATTGATGACGCCCCACTAGTACGACCATCGAGGGGAGTTGCACCATGGATCACTATAGTACCACACCTTCCCAAACCATCAGGGTAATCAGAATAATGACTACTGTAAAATTTTCCAAAGCCACGAGAATCCCCCTCAGAATTTACCAATCCTACAAAAGTGCACCCCTATCCCGAAAACAATCTACTGTGAATTATGTAGGTCAACTACTCACACCACCAAATAGTGTTGTTCTCTAGATGCTCTTGTAGACATACTATATCATTGTGCATTTAGGGTTGATGAATCTCCTCAAGGATTTGGAGGAGGACATCGTGGTGGTTGAGGTTTCAGAGGTGGAGGAACTAGTGGAAGAGGGCCAGATCGATGTTATAATTGTGATGAGAATGGACATCTCACTATAGATTGTCCTCTTCCGAGATGACCTTGGTGTGCCCATTGTACAAACAACACCCATGCCACCGAGGATTTCCCTGCATTGATTGAAAAGTGGGAGGATCATGAAAGGAAGCGAGGCACCAATTTGATAAACTTGGAGCCCCGACCTGTCATTGGAGAAAAAACACCCAATATTAATATTATTACTAGAGGAGGAACAAGGATTGGTGTCGATGTTGATAAATAAACTCAAAGAAATATCCACAGGGTGATACTAGATGATGTCACATATGACCCCCTTGTGAAAAAAACTTGATTTAAGGACATTGGTAAGATATTCTGACGGGTTTATAATCCTGCAATATTGACACCTGGAGACATGAGCCATGAGCCTCACCCTAACCTTGTGGAAAATTGTGTGGCACAGAAGGATCCTCTCGTGAGATCCCACTAGACTATTGAGTTGTGTTTCCTCTTATTTTACGACATTTTGGACGAAGAACAACTCACCAAAGAGTTGTGGAACACACTTAAGGGGACTATCCAGAATGAAGGGAGCACCAAGGAATTGATTGTTGCTAACCTTCCAGAAAGAAATACTAGTCGGATTTAGAAAAGGAAGCGAAGATCCATAAGGGAATTTAGACTAAATGCTCACATAGATGGCTACACGATTAGTGATGTTATGCTAGATCTGGGGTCTAACGTGAATATACTACCGAAGAAAACATGTGAAGCAATGGGTAAGTTGAAGCTCATTTATTCTCCCATTGTTGTGAATGGAAAATCATTATTGTATCTATCATGTTGGATGGCTGTAGAATGTTGAAGTGGACTTAGATGGAGTCAAGATAATGGTCAACTTTGAGGTTATATAAATCATGAGGGGGAAGGACCCATACCCAATTCTATTGGGCATAGAATTGGCCTATGAGAATTATGTTGTTACAAATATTAAGAAGGAACTCATGACCTTTGAAGCGGATGATATGAAATTCACCAAACCACTAGATCCCTACCGAGGTTCTCACTATATGGATCTGGTAGAGGGGAATATGGAAAAGGATGCATTGGACCACATCTATACTTTGACTACAGGGAAGCGAGTGGATTACATTAAACCGACTGCATATGGCTCGGTAAGTTGGCACAATATTTAATATGCAGGTAAAGATTCTAAGGTCTCCTTTGACAACTGGAAATAGGGAAGATATGAGAACATTTAGGACATTTCACAACTATTAGAGTGTCGAGTTGGATTGGGTCATAGGTTAGATACTACCCTTTCTACGATGGCACTTCAAATTTATGTAGCTTTCTTGTTGAGTTAGAGGATAAAATCACATCAGAGAAAAGAATTATTGTACTTGATGTTGAGTTAATATCCTCTCTAGCTATATGGTGGGCCACCCAAAAGGTTACTTTATCTTCCTGGGACAAATCAAATCATGCCATCCAGAATCAATTTATTCCCCCGTGCAACTTACTTCACTGAATCTGGAAAAATCGGTTTTGGAATTTTATGATGGGATTTCAGATCTGAGGGAGCATGTTGCACACTGTATTCAGGTATGGGAAGTTGCACAACTTCCTTCTCAATTGTGGGTGCATGAGTTTATTCATTCCTTGGGACAAATTCCAGCTTCTTGGTATATACATGAGGAGGGTTGATGCCAAACTAGTTGCTGACAAATCGTTCAATGACAGTTTTGTCAAGACTTCTTATTCATAGGAAAGTCCCCTTAAATCCCTATATCTTTGCAATAGATTAAGAAAATAATTTTTGTTGATGAAGTTAAGACTATACATCCTCCTATTGTCTATTCTAAACATGAGTACCTCATTCATCATATCCTTTACCCATATCCTACTCGACTACTTGCGGTATGTCTTACTGCTGATAGAGACCGGAAAAATCCTGATGACCTTGAGGAACTTAGGCATCTAACATTTCGGGAACCTGAAGGGGCTAGGGAGGTTAAAGATACTATCTCGGAGGTTGTTAGTAGTTCCAATACCAAGCCCTTTAAGTTGTGGAAAGTCAATATAGTAACTGATGAACATCCTAAGCTAGCATTAATTGGAGACTATTGGGATGAACAGACCATGACAGAGATATAAGCTCTATTGCAGGAATATGAGGATTTGTTTCCTACATTTTTTTTCAGAATTAAAAGGTATTAAGGGAGATTTAGGGGAGATGAGGATAGATTTAAATCCTGAATCAAGACTAGTCAAGGATAGGCCATATTATCTTAATCCATGAGTTAAAGAGAAAGTGAGGTGGGAAATTGATAGAATGCTCACAGCTGGGCTGATTTTCCCTATCGATAAGGATGAATGGATCGGTCCTATCGTGATACAAACCAAGAAATGTATGGATGATATATGAGTTTGTGTGGATTATAGAAGCTTGAATGTTTCTTGTGTACATGACCCCTTTCCTACCCCCTTTAGCGATGAGGTATTAGATCAAGTATCGAGAAATGAGGCATATTCCTTTACAAATGGGTTCTCTAGATATCACTAGGTTCGAATCGTCGAGGAATATAAGAAGAATACTACTTTCACTATGGAGTGGGGATCATGTTCCTAAAATGTTATGCCCTTTTGGCTTAGGAATTCCCCCACAGTATTTTCTCGGGTCGTGATCATAGCATTCCATGATTTCATCCATAAGTTCCTTGAGGTATACCTGGATGATTAGAATGTATACAACTTACTTAAAGAGAACATTGGGCTATTACGGTTGATGTTGGACCAATGTAAACAGTTACAAATTTCCCTTAATCTGAAAAAATGTATTTTTTGTGTACCATTTGGCAATCTGTTGGGTCATATTGTTTGTTGGGAAGGAGTTGATCAGGTGATCAAATTTTGCTAAAAAATTCAAAGTGCTCGGAATTGCTTCAAATTGAACGAGAGATTAGGCCTCATCGTTTCGAACCCAACGCATTTCGTTTCGTTTCAAACGGACGTCGGGAGTGAGAGATATTGCGATCTGTTCGAATCGTCAAACAGGCAAAAAAAAGGGGACACTGACTGTGCAGTCCGTACAGTCCGTACAGGATGACATGGCAGAGTCTGTACGTTGATGTGGCATGTGATGACATGGCATTTTTTGATTGGCATATGTGATCGAATTATTATGTGACACGTGGCATCATTTTGGTTAATGGTGTGGTGCCACGTGGCCCAGTCATGGGCTGCCACATGGCACCATTGTATTGGTTGTTGTTTAAAATTGTATGGAGTCCGTGGGGGTCAAACCCCGGACCTCCCCTATGGCTCCGCGCTTTGGTAGTGTGTGGGCTACCACTAGCCCACACCGTGTTCCTTATTAACCATATGTTTTAAAATATATTTCAATTTGAATTATGTTGTAAATGGCGGGGGGTCGAGCCGGGGCTTAGCCCCGACCCACGGTTCTATTTCTTTAATACATATGACCATTACTATATGAGGGATTTGTGTTACAAATGGGGCCAAGCCCCTAGTCGCACTTATGCTAAATACGGCCATACCCTCCGTTATTGCGCGTGCGGGGTTTTCAAATGGTTAGCCCGTGGTTATATGTGTGACCGCATGTGACCACAACAGAGAGCACGGGGGTTTGAAACGGTTGAGTTTTTGTGTTAGCCCAGGTCATATGGTGATTGCATGTGCCCGAGAGCTTGGCAGTTAGGGGCTGGCGTGCCCATAACCGTCCTATAGTTCGCATTGTTTGCGCGATTGCGTTTGGTGCCGGGTTTTTACACTTTAAATAGCGTGTGTGCTAGGTTGAATGAACAAGGGTGCAAATTTTAGATGCATAGACAACAAGCTTGAAGGAGGGACTTCCAGGAAGCCTAACTTCTTCCTTTTTTGGCCAAACGAGGTGCCGAAAAAGCCCAACTAGGGGTTTTTGGCCGCTCTGAAGCCATTGGAGCAGTCTGTTGGTCATTTTGAGCATTGTAAAGCACGTTTTTTAGCACTTTGAGAGATTAATAATAATGATCCATTGGAAGCTGGACCAGGAGATGTAGTCCAAGAGAGGTGTGAACTCCTTTATCATTTGTTGTGTTTATCTGCTTATGTTCATTGATTATGTTGTTGTTTATTTGTGTCTTAAATGAGTAAATCCTATTAATGATGTGTTGCAAAGTTGATCCATTTGCTTTTAACACATAAACTTTACTTGCAAATATTTCCAAGTTTACAAGTCTTCTTCATTTTTAGATCAAGTTGGTATCAGAGCACTGGTTTTTGAAGACTTGATTATTTTGCAAGTGTTTTGTTTTCTGATGCTCACAAGGTTGAAACTCACAAGAGGAGAAGGTCAACTTGTGGAGCCAAGTTCTCATCCTTCAAGGAGGAAGCATATACAATCACCG
>JASDQU011440113.1:1388-23765 GCA_032191745.1 Picea mariana | reverse complement strand
GTGTGTGAGAGAGAGAGAGAGAGAGAGAGAGATTTTGTTAACATGAATGTGTACACGTTCATGTTCCTAATAACGTGCATGTGATTTAGGAATGTGTGCATGTTCCTAAAGCGTGCACATGCCATTTTCATTTCAAATTTGTTTTGTGTGGGAGTGAAAACTCTAGCGTATGTGTTTTATGAATTGGTTACCTTGGATTTAGGTTCAGGATGAAAAACCTAGTGGTTTGGTGTGAAAATACATAAAAAGATCAATTTTTATGAATACCTCTCTATATATCTTTATTTTTGACATTATTTTTCTATAGACAAATCAATTCTCGATGAAACAACAAACATAGATAGACTAGGCTGTACATATTCCAAATATATAAGTTCAAAAATAATAATATGGTTTACTATTTTTAATCTATTTTTTTCTTGACATATATTAGAATAAAAATATATATACCTCTTTTATTTCTTCTATAACTTTTTATTAGCTTAACAATTTTTAAAATAAGTTATATGCAGCACTAGAAGACACCAATATCTACAATCTAAAAAAAAAAATGTTTGATAATGTTAAGACCCTCGTAGCGGTTGTAAATTCAAGGATATATTGACTTTCATAATTAAAAAAAAAACATATAAAATAAATATTATAAATTTTGAAAAAATAAACCGCAATAGAATAATGGGTTCTTTACAATAATAATTTTTTTTAAAGAAAATTCCATCGTTAAGGTTCTCAACACTTGCACCAACACGAAGACATATATCTTATATTTTAATTGAAAAATAACATATTTTTGTTATAAAAACTCAAATTTCACACAACTTTTCACAATTTCTATAAATAAAAATTATATATTTGAAAAGCTAATTCAATTTCCTACATTTCATATTTTTACACAATATCCAAATTCATTGTACAATTATCTTGAATAATCCATCCAAGTTAACAAAATGTTCTTTTTCCATGTTTGCATTGCCAATAATGCATCATGAGATACCATTGTTAGCTTGCACCCACCTGATTATGAAAACAAATCTTACCATTTTAGAATTGTGGAGTTTCTTCAAAGATCCATTTATTATTAATTATTCTTTTTACATGGATACATGCAACCATGGAACATGTGAATCTATTAATTAAACTAAAACAATAACATCAATATTTAGTATTATGTGTATCAATTAATCAAAAAATGTTAGAGCAAAAAATGTCACACCTATGCATTTGTGACATGGCCTTACCATTTTCCATATCTTGCTAAGAAAAATCCCAAACTTTCCTCATCAAGTCATCTAAAAAAATTGAATTTTGTTGATATCTATGGGTTTCCTTCATGCAACATGCAGACATCCGTGCCTTGCAAGTTTACAACCCGTGGATGCCCTAAAAAATTATGAAAAATAAAATATTTCCACAATTTCGGGTGGGTTTTTCGGTTGGGCTCGTTTCCCAACATCCCTTATCCCATACTAAATGAAATTCAACTTCCCCAACCTCTTTGGGATGGTATAAAAGCATCATCGAGGGAAAATATGAGCACAAGTCTGATGGTGCAAGATCATGATGTTGATATCTAGCAACCTTCTCTAATCCCTTCATTCTCTGAGTAGCATCCCTTGACCTGAAAAATACTTTTCCAGTATTAATTCCTCTCCTATATAGCCATAAGGTGTATTCCTATCCTTACTAGGTTATCCAAGGAATATCCTAGTTGTTGATTTAATGCTCGAAGGAATTATGGAGGAACATGAGAAGTTGACTCTGAAGCAGTGCCGACAGTTGAACTAGGTTGTAACCAAATTTCACATATTGTTAACAATATAAGATTTCTCTTTCTCTCATATCTTGTGTTCATTTCAATGTTATATGTTGTTGTTGTTCATATATGATTTGATTTATATACTTGATATATGCTACTTGAACCTATAACTACCTTGTTGTAGCACTATCTTAGTTTCCTATTGCAGGTTGGTTTCGACAAAGACTAGGAGTGCTTCAAGAAGTAGGAGAGGGATTGACATCAAACAAATGGTTTAAGGTGCACGTATTCTCCTTTCTCTTTCCCTTATATATCCTAGAAAAAAGTAGTTATTTCTTCTTTGCATGCTTATTTGTGAGGGTAGATTTAAGTCTTCTTAATTCATTCTTGCTTTGTTGTGACTTGACCCAAAGTCACAAGGGGGGAAATCCATTAATTAGAATTGGTAACCACACTGGGGACTCTCCTATTTTGGGTCACCTCCTAGGGTTTCTTTTCTTCTTTTGACTTTTGTGATTTTTTGTGTTTGTTAGATTTATTTTGTAAAACTTTAGCCTATTAGAAACTTTTGGTAAATTTTTTGGAAGCCCCCTTTCTGTAGTGGCTTTTAATTTTTCCAAAATTTCTAGCCCATCTGCGATGGTCTCTTCTATACCCCATGGACATACATGTTTTTTCGGTGTATGACCCATGGATCCTTGCGAGTTCTAATGCACACAGGCATGGAACTATGTAAAATTGATGGTTTTTGAAAAATTCCTCTCACAATCTGGAAGTGTAGGTTGGTCCTTCAACTTTTGCTAAGCCTCCTGGGTGGTTTTCTTGTTGCTTTCTTCTTTTTGAAGTCTTTGAAAAAATTTTAATCACATAAAAAGAAAATATCTTTCTTTTGTTGAAGTGAGTTCTTGTTGATAAGGTTTTTGGGTTGATTTAGAGGTCAGTCATTTTTTCCTGGGTTGCATGTCCAGTCTCACTAAGTTTCCATCTAGTCTTGGCTGATTGATTTCTTTCTCTATACCTTCTTCTCTTTATTTACAAAAGAAAAATAAAATTTCATGAGTTTTGCATTTCATTTCTCTTATACAAAAAGAAAAAAAATATACTTGTTTTCCAAGTTTCTTCTTTTCTTAAACCCTTTCAAATGATCATTGAAAGAAAAAGATTCAATTAGCTAGCATTCAAGTTGTTCTGAATTATAGTTTTCTTTGATAGTGGTAGCCTTTTTCAAAGAAAAGAACCTTTGTTTGCAATTTTTTGCATTTTTGTTTTACATTGGATCTTTGAAAAGTGATTCTAGGTTGCATTAAAAAGTGTTTCAAATATTGCATACAATTTTTTATTTTTTTTCATTATTGAAAAAAACAAGAGTTTCATTTAAGCATTATTCCATACCTTTTTCATTTGCAGAAACCACATACTGCATTGTGTTCTTAAGTGATTTGCTTTTGGAATCTGTCATAAACACCATTCAAGTTTCATTTGTTCCTTTGTTGAGTAAAAAAACCCCTTAAAATGAAAAATTAACTAAAACTTTATTATACATCTTCACTTTTATAGGGTACACGAACAATTGTAGTCTATGGCCTTGGTTTAGGGTGGAGAGTAAATTTCTCCAAGGCCAAAAAACAAATGTAGGAGTCTGAGCAAGGGAGAGTCTAAATCCAACCATCATATAATTATAACTGAGAATCTCCTCTAAAAAAAGAGCTAAACACAAGGTCATGTGAAGGAGAACCGAGGAGAGACTCCTCTGGAGATTAAATAAGCGTAGCAAGCAAATTGTATATTGAGGGTTTCATTAGTACCCATACCTCTATGAGAGGTTATTCTTTAGAGGATTTGGGATTAGCTACCCTACCCATATGTTTGATCCCAACTATCGGCTATACCCCTCAAACATTGATTGCGAGTTGGTGACCTTAGTGGCTAATACTAGGGTTCTCATAAGATGACTATGGTGATTTGTCGTGGTACCTAGGGAGTTTTTCACATCACACTTTTTAGTATTGTTGGAGGGTGCCCCATGAAGCATGGGTACTTGCACCGAATAAGGCTGGTTAGTGGAGGTCGAGATAACCACTTTTTAATTCCTCCATTTGTTGGTACACAAAACTTAATCAACCCATTCATCCATCCAAAAGGCCTTTTACCCTGCCTTTTGATTATTGCGGTCTCGGGACCTAATCCACCCAAGTTTGAGTATTAATGAGGCCTATTTGTGTCTATTTTTTTCATATAGGATTTTTTCTAGTAGTGTTCTAGAAAATCATAGACTTTCTTAGGTTGGCGTGTATCATGGTCCCATGGAGATTTGACACCTCAAAGTGGCTGACCAACTACCTCGTAGATCGAGGATAATTCAAGGCCTTCCTCTTGAAGAAGAAGTTAGAAATAATTCTCCTTCGCCTCCTTAAGGTGTCAACATGATACGTTCAATATTTTTGTGGTCATTCAGAAAATTCATATATTCACACTTTGAAATTGAAGGAAGTAATCGTTGAAGATATTGAAGCCGAGGAATTCACTCTGTGTCTCAATGCTCTGCTTCCTGGGATTTATCCATTCCTTGTGGTACAAGTCCCACCTCCTAGACCAAATATTACTAATAATATCCCTCTTCATCGAGTCACTGTGGAAGACATTATGCCAGTGTCTGCATCAGGATTTTCTATAACTACCACCACTAGGATTTTCACTAGAAGGATCCTTCCTCCTGATGTGTCTAGTCAAACAACTAATATCATTTAGTCAAATGTTGTCGTTTCGACCAACAATATTCCTTCATTGGTCGTTGGTCCCCCTCAAGCTATGATTGCAACTGCATCTCTAATGTCAACAACAAATGCTCTTTCATATGGTATGATGTTGATGGATGTGATAAATTAATTGGTTACTTCTCAGTCGACGTCCCATGCATTGAGTGTTGGTTCAAGGGGCACTTTGGATCCTTACCAAGCATTCCCTTGGGGCAAAGGTCATATTCCTCTGTCATCCCCATTTTTTGGGAGAAGGGCTCTCTCATCTTCTGACCCAAGCCCCACCTGGGGATGGGGTGCTTCTATGGGTAGAATATATCATTATGCTAGTACATCATCCACTTCAACCCCATTCACACTGTATGGTGGGTTTGAGAGTAACCATTTTACCTCGTCTATATTTTTGGAAGGGGGAAACCCATTCCAAGGTCAATCCATTCCCATGCAAGGAAATTTATCCTAGCAAGGGACTTCATTGGGGGATACCCCTCTCCAAGGCCAATGGAATTCTACACAAGGGATATCTTAAGGGGTAAACCCCTTTCCTGGTCAGTTTAACCCCATGCCTGGAGTTTTTCCTTCACAAGGGGGTTCTACTTGGGGGAATCCCAATTTTCCTTTCAGGAACTAGATAGGTGGAGGTTTCCCTCCATTCGACCAGGGTCAACAAGGTTTTATCCAAATCCATGGTCCTTTCATGAACTCTTTTTGGAAAATTGGTGCTAGTTACAATCCAGGGTCCTCTTTTCAGGATGCCAATCAGTCAATCTCAGAGCCCAGGCTAGCATTTCTGACAACGCTTCATTTTCCAGACCTATCCAAGTTGATGAATGACTCTATTTGTCATCATCCTAACTATCTTGTAGTCCCAACCAAGTTACCTTCTAACATACAAAAATTTGAAGGGAAAAGTGGTGAAGATCCACAGGACCATGTGACGAAATTCCATTTGTGGTGTTTGTCTAATTCATTGAATGATGACTCGATTTGATTGCGTCTTTTCCAGTGCACTCTCACTGGAGGCACTACCAAGTGGTACATAGAACCAGAAAGGGATAAATACGCGACATTTGGTGACTTATCCATGGTGTTCCTTAACCACTTCCAACTCCTTGTTTGGTATGATGTTGATACAGAAATGCTAGGAAAATTTGAACAGAACAAGGCTACACACATTTTTTATCACATTCAGGAATGGAGGAGATTGAAGATCTTGATAAAAGAAACGGTTCTACCCAATTTTCTCCTTGAGTGGTTCTTGAAATCCTTATGTTGAGGGGTCCTAAATCCATTTAACTCAAGAACATAAAACAAACCCTCCACGGAGGCCCAATTAGAATCTGCAGCGTTTAATGGTGGAATGGTTCTCCATATGTTTCGATCAGACCAATTTATCGATGGGATTTACATAGTGATTTACAGGATATATTATTATGAAAGTTCCTCCTTCAGTTTAAATGTTCTCTTTTTTGTATTTTATTTTATTGGATGGGTCTGATAAAAATATGTGTGCTGGTATAAACTAGCTGGTAAAAGGGGGTGATCTTAACTACTGAAGAAGGTTGAGCTTGGGATAACCCTTGTGCTCAAGCATCCAGACAAAGATATTCACACCTGTGACAAACCTAGTACTAATACATTAACTTGTTTGTATTTCAATTATTGACTAAGATACAATTATCGAAAGAAAACATACATGCAATAAAATGATGGGAAGAAAAATAGTTTCCTTAGCTCTAGCATTAATCACACATTAACACAACGATTTGCTTTCATCATTAGAGACAAGAACTACAAAAAATATCGAAACAACTAACTTATCAATAAATTCAGAAACTTATACTCATTACAACATCCGTTCATGATATAAAGTTGGAAGTAATTCCTCCTCACATCCAATCACACAACACCTTTAATGAAAAAAAAAAACCCAGAAGATTGTCTCCGGTCCTAAACATGACTTCTCAATTAAGGTAGTTCTAAAATAGTTCTTTACAATTCCAAAAATGAGGTTCTTTGCAAAAACCATCGACCCTTGTTAAAAGGTTGATCCTCTTATTTATAATGAATCATTAACTAAAAATAGCTACTATGAATGCAATTTAAGTAAAACAAAATATCGCCACATGGTGCTTTCATCTCTTTGTCTTCTAAGAATCATCAGATCATTTTACTGAACTAGATGACTCTTCTCGTACTCCGACCACTTGACAAAGGGTTCCTCACATCTATTGGAATACGGGAACCTGTGTTGGTCCATCGAGGCTGAAAGGATTTCTTTCACTTCTACTGCCCATGCTTTGTACTTGACTATTTTAAGACTTAACCGCTTCAAAACTTCTTGAGCCTTGATCAGACGCTCCATGAACTATTGTACTTGACCTGGTGCCATGCTCGCCACCTTTGCTATCTTTTTTATCCATGTCGAGTCTTTTTATGCATGTTGCTTGACTATATCATGCAGGTTGACAAAGTCCTTGGGTAAGACAAATTCTGGGAGGCTGATGTCTTTAATCTTCTGATTAATATTTTCCCAACTCTTTTCGCAATCGACCCATTTCTCCTAAATCTCCCGATGAGGTTCATGATCCATTTTCACCCAGTATTCGACTGATTTCCTGATCTAATATATGATGTTGTCCCTCAACACCTGAATTTCATGCTCTTAGGTGTCTCGGCCCTTTTGAACCGTGTTGATGTAATTGATCCTTTCTACTTCTTAGTGAGCCTTCTCATGCCACCTTTCCACGTCCTTGTAGGTCGCTAGTGTCATAAGGGTGTCTTATTGGAAATCAACTATACATGCAGTGAAAAGGTGTCATTCATTCGTGAATTTTTCATAGGCATCTTGAAACTCTTTTCTCAAAAGCATCGTGGCCTGTGTGGAGTCTTGATAGTATTTTTCCAAATGGTGCAGATGCTCCAACTCCTTAAGTGCAACGAACAACTTCTTTTCATCTCTTATTTATCTATCCAATGTGGTATTTGTGATAGCCATTCCTACATCGATGAGCTCGGACGTCTTGGCATGTTTTGTGTTGAGCAACTTCTCCTCTATAGTGATGACGATTGATTTTTCTAACGTGAGCCTCCTCTTTTTAGTGGTCCTCTTCATGATGGCCTTTCTCTTCCCGTCATAGGTGATTGCTTGTATGTAGGTGACCTCATCAACAGGTTCAGGGATTTGTTGATCTCCTTAGGTTATAGTATTTCCCAATCTCCCGACCGTATGTATCTATTCCAGGATTGGTTCATGGACTTCTTCTATATGTCCTAATGGCTCGATCACCATTTTTTGTGCATCAATTGGTGAGGCAACGAAAAAAATTGAAGAGTCAGGGATAGGTTTAGTACTTACTTGGTAATCGGTTGTCAGTGTGTCGATTTATTACTGCAGAACTTCCTCTTTCTGACCTCCCGATACCAGATCATCCCTCGATCTGTCCATTGGGGTGCTTGGCAAGTCAAGTAGCTCAGTGTCTAAGGAATTTCAACCTCGTGCTTGCTCTGCAAAAGGCTCTAAGTTGGAGCATCGGGACCTGGGGTAGATGCTCTCTCGGGTTCTTTTTCATTTGTAATCTACACTAGAGTCACCAGGAATACCTCTGAACTCTCCTCTTCATCATAGATGGTTATTAATCCGAACAAGGGTTTTGATACACTTTTCCTACCTGGTGTCGTCGCTATCTCAGGCTGGGTTGAAATCCCCGCTGGTGATATGATCTGTGGTGGTGGAACTTCAGGGTTTTCTGGCCCAGTAGTTTCTTCAAGTTGTATTGGCTCTAGGCCACTTGTCTCTCCTCTTCTTTCGATCGGGTCATAAGTGGGAATCCTCGACATCTCTACAAGGTCAAGGTCATTCTGCAACTGATAAATGATTCTTTGTGCCCCTTCTAGCAAGATAAATCCTCTTCTTTGTGCCTCTGTAGTCTTTTCCACTATGATTTATTCCCTGGCTCTAAGGGCTTCTTGAGCCAACTGCATTATTGTCTCCACCTATTCATCCATGCTCATAGCCTTGAATCTGGTCACGTTCAGGTTGACCATCCTCTGTACTACCTCCTCCCAGTACTGAGTGCACTCTGTGAAAAATTCATCCTCAAATTAATCATGCATGTATGGCCAATAGGATGATACCCTCCAAGCATGTTGGAGGATCGGGCCTTTATGATCATGCTTATGGAATCAGCCTATCGGGAACCTGAATTCAAGTTAGCTCAACCCTTCTTGTTTGGCTTGAGCAGTATCCTTTACCAAATAAAAACCCACATGGAAACCATAGGGTATGAAATCCTGCTTCTTGTCCTTGACTACTGTGGCGTTATAGCTCTGCAAGATGGTCTGATAGCAGATTTCTCCTATAATGAGCTGGTAAGGGATGTGAGCAGGGAGTAGATGCAGTGGTCTAGTGGCCCTAAACACCCTGATATAGGTTGAGCGTTCATCCAAATACCAATGGCCTACCTTTGCTACCATTTTCTTGGTTGTTGTTGATAATCTTGGGCATTCCCTTTTAAATATAATAAAATGAATACGAACGATGAATTCATCGCATATGAGAGCATAGGGGTTTTTGTACCTATTCTCCCAGAGTATACTGAAATAAAAGTGAATAGGGATCTCCGCAACATGCCATCTTAAATTCATGCTAGCGAAGACATTTCTTGCATAGATGACATTGAGCAGGTATGAGGCCATGTGGAAAGTGGGTGTTTCCCCTCCTTTTGGAGTCTGAGCCTGTTGTAAAAAGATGCTCAATTTCTTGGAAATTATCGCTCCCCATTTAAATCTGCTTCCGAAGATCGCCACTATGTATGCCAAGGGAATCCATGCGTCCAAAAACTTGGAGCAGTCTTTCTCTCCATACAGTCAGTAGGTGAGAGCCATCCAATAGATGTATGGCTCCCTCAAGTTGAATGTCCCATACCAGCCACTACTTCGGTTGGTAAAATTCTTGTCCTCCTTCCACCATGAGGCCATTAGCCAGCTGGTGTCGTGGAATTCATAGAACTTCACCACATAGTCTATGTTTAGTCGCTCCCCTTAGTATCTAAACTTGTAGTATATTTGGACTTCTTTTGGAAATAAAACTCTGACACACTAGCCATTCTCATCATTTATTAAACATTTATGTGTGTCTGTATGGTCGATTAGCCACTTCCTAACCTCTATGCAAGGGAAAATCAAGGTTTTGTTGGCTACCATGTGCAAATATGACCGTCATATGTTTGGGAATACCTGGTCATCGAGCGCCCTTACATCCAGGTCACTGTGTGAGATACACTCTAGGTACTCCTCTCGATTGATTCTGTTGAAAAGGTCCCCCCACTATGGGAGCATTAATTTGGATCCGGTGCTTGCGTTTGTATCATTGAAGACTGGAGGTTGGACAAAGGCTTTCTTTGTTGATGTTTTTATGACCAACTCTACCCTGGGAGTGTACTCCAACTGCCTCACTGTACCAAGAGAATAACCTTTACCTATTTCAACTTCCTTTAGCTTGGGTTCTCTTGGCGAGAGTCTAGTGGTTGGCTTTCTCGATGGAATTTTACCTGTAACTAGAACATAGTTAGAGACCATGTAAGAAATTAGATGCATATATAAATAACGAATGTTGACTTGAAAAACTTGAACACATACCTATGCAACTTGTTTAACTTGGTTTTGATAATCTGAGGATCAACACAGTATCGAGACAATTGATTTGCTTCTTCGGATTCTCTGGAATTCAAACTTGTGCGCAGAATGAAATTGTTCATAACCTTTCTAGAGATTTAAACAGGGATGAACTTACCTTGTCACATCAACCATTCAATTTGGGTTATAAGTGTAATTTTGTTAAATCTACTGCTAGATCTTCAAAGACGTTTAAAATTAAATTCGATCGTGGGTTGACAGCGTGACCGCGAGTTGTAACGTGGCCTATCGGTGATTTCAAATTGTTGTTGTTCAATCAGAACATGAGGTAGAAAAAAATGTGGGATGCAACATTAAATGTTCTATTAAATGTCAGAATTCGATCGTATGTTACACCGAAAACATCCCATCGTTTCACCAGTCCAGTTGGTGAGTCGGGGGTCGGGGTTCTGATTCTAATGCATTTTGTTGGTATGTTCTTTCCAAAATCTCCAACATCGATCGATCTTGTCGTACATATATGATGTGGAAAATATGATTAGGAGGTGTGACTAGGACACAGGGAACCTTAATATGACTCGGGACAAAACCAGGCCGTGTGAGACCCCTACGCGACAAATACACGTGGAATTCAAGACTGAAGTCTGCATTTACTCGTGTTAATCAAAATCAGGACTTTCCTTAAGATACACATTCTAAAACATGATCATATCTTACTGACGCCGAAAAGTATCAAGGATCAGCGATCAACAATAAACCTACCCAAGTGCTCCTGGGTCGACTCTCTCGAAAAAGTCTCGATGAAAAAATTGTATCGGGGATCGGTGATCGTAGGTTTCTTTAAAGTAGAAAAAATCGATTGTTTTAATATGTTTTAATCGGTCATCAGCTATGAGTGATTTCTTTATGTCTTTTGTCAATGTCTATTCCTCCTGTATTTTTTCGACGCTAATGGAGATCGGTTATCTCATGAATTTTCATGGCGAATAACTTATGCAAACCAAATTCTCCTTCCACCGAAACCAATGATGCATCGACGATCGATGACTATTGTAATTGTATGGCGACTTTACCTGCTTGAATTTTTTCGACGTCGAACACAAGCGTGTTAGGTGCAATGTTAGCTGCATATTCTTAGTTAGGATGTCAAGTTATTTTAGACACAAGGTTTTATGTAACAAGTTCAAACACTATGACTTGATTGATAAGAGTCATTAAAACAAAACAAAATAAACTATCCCCCCCATGTGAACTCCATTTAGAAAGTGAAATAAAACAAGTGGTACCCAAAAAATGATAAAATTTCATAAGGCTTTTAGGGTGTGTTGAACGCTCAACAAATGGCGATTTACTAGGTGAAAGAAGAATATGTGTTCCTTCCCCGGGCTTAGCTGATGCAGAAGCTGGTTAAGAACATAACTGGTTTCGGTTTTTTTTATCAGAGTTTCTTCTATCCATGTGTTTAAAATTCCCCGATTCGTGAATCCGGGCCCACCTGTGGGGTTTCAACCTCTATTCCACCTCTGTTCCCTTTGACCATGACCCACACCCCATTTTGGAAATACCCAAGTAAAGTATTCATTGGCAACAGGCCTTTTAGTTATCATCATTCATTTGTTGCGGTTTTGCTCTACTGCGAGCGAGCATCCATAGCCCTGACAAAGTCACCCCAACGTCACAGACCTTGCTCCACTTCCAGTGAGCATCCATAGCCCCGAGAGAGTCACCCCGAAATCACAGACCTTGCTCCTCTACCAGTGAATGTCCATATCCGCAATAGAGTTATATGCATACCATCTCTTAATTCATGCTCATTTGATATAATTGATTTATTTTTTTGGCAGAGATGGCCTGAGCGAGTGGCAGAGGAGGACGTTTCCTATATGTAAGATGAGATGGTTAAGGTAAAATTATTTCACTCTGTCTTGAGATACATGTAGTCCTTTCCAAATTACCATCTTTCCCTTTAGGTTTTACCAGACCACTAGGATGACACTTCATCATTTGCCAAGGTTGTTCATCTCAAATATTAGATACAAAAATATTTTAAGAAAAATGTAGTTTGTCGAGCGTTTCTTGTGTTCCATGTAAGCATGAGTCAGGAACAGATTTTGCTACACTGTATTGATTAAGGTCAACCAATTCCTTGTGGAACACAACTTTATTGCACCAAAATAATACACAAAATAAAAACAAAAATAAAGGACTCCGCAATCAGCCTACCTAACACCTACAAAATAAAATAACATGAAAACACAGACATTTTTTCTTAAGAGAAACATTCTTTAAGGGCTTGGCCATTCACCGAGAGGGTGTCGAGTTCCCCCCTCATATTTCGCAACTGATACATGCCTACCCTAAGTTTCTCGTCTACCTGGAAAGGTCCGAGCCATAGATTCTGAAACTTTGAATGTTTTCCCTTCGGTTCATTTTCTCTATCCCATTTCAGGACTACATCTCCTACTTCAAAATTCTTCTCTTTGGACTTATGCCTGTCAAACCATATTTTATGCTAATGAGCGACAAAGTTTGATTTTTCCTTTTCTCTTTCTTCTTTCAACATGAGAAGGATATCAATTCTTTGTTGAATAACTGATGAGGTTTGTCTTCTATATCCCTGAGCAAGCTGAAGAGATGAAAGATATAGATAGTTCGGGAGAAAGGATTATTGTCCGTATACCAGAAAGTATGGGGAGTTCCCTATATATTCCTTGGGTGTTACTCTATCGGCCCATGAGGAATTATGAAGCGAACTATGCCAATTCCTCTGATCATCTGCAATTGTTTTCTTCAAGATCCTCACTAGGTTCTTATTGGTTGATTATGCCACTCCATTCCCCTATAGATAGTAGTTTGCAGAGTATCTGATTATGATTCCTTTGTCTAGAATAAACTCTGTTAGTAGGGTGGAATAAAAGTAAGAGGAATTATAAAAAACAAGAACGAAAGGCATACTGAACCTTGTGATCAACTGTTGTTCTATGAATTGGTTTACCACCTTTTCATTTATGTCAGTCAGAGGGATGGCCTCTGCCCATTTGGTGAAATAGTTTGTTGCAGTCAGTATGTATCTATGTTGTTTTGAAGAACTCAGGGTAATTTATCCTATGACATATAACACCCATTGCTCGAATGGTCTTTATATGGACACTGGTTGAAGTGGGATGAATTCTCTATTTTCCCTCCCCACGCTTATTTGACAAGTTTTACAGTTTCTAGCGTATGTATGAGCGTCCCTAAATAGAGTAGGCCAGTAATAACCAGGTCTTAGTATCTTGTGAGCGGTGGTATTCCCTGCAAAGTGTCCACCTGCAGGACCATCATGGAGCTCCTTCAGAACCTTGTTTGCGTCTTCGCGTTCAAGACATCTCAAAAGTACCCCATCATAATTTACGTGGAAGAGCACCGAATTTACGAGGCGATATTGTGTTTATTTTAGTTTGAGAGATCTCCTTTCCTTAGGGTTTAGGTTTTCTGGGCACGTCCATTGATGCAGAAGGTAATTTAGTTTTCCATACCAAGAATCCTACCCTAGGGGAACATATAAAGCTTCACTACACCACAATGCCAATTCATTCTCCCACCCGAAGTATTCATTTACTTGGTCTTGGGCTTCAATGACCAATTTACACAATCCCTATCCCTTAACCAGTTTGGCGGGTTTTATATCTAGACCAAATTCTTGGAAAACTTCCATCCAATTTCCTCTTCTTTCCCCCATCTCCTGTTGAGTGAATAGGGATCAGACTGTGAGATGAGGCACAATGAATTTGAAGTGATTTTTTAGGATGTAATATCTGAATTTTTTTACTACTTTGTGTACCACATACGCATGTTTGTTTATAGCAGGGTAAGTCAATTCGCCCCCTTGAAAATTAGTTCTCATAAATGAGACTGGGGCCTTGTTGTTGTCATCATTCTTATGAGTTAATACTGCAGCTAAATATTGGTCAGAGGAAAAAATATAGAGGAAAAAATCTTTGATAAAGTCAAGACTTCACAACACTGGAGCTTGAGATATTGCAGTCTTAATATGCTGAAATAATTTTTTCGTTCATCATCCCACTTAAATTCAACATCCTTCGGGATCATTTTTTGTAAGGGTTTGATAGTTTCAGCAAAATCGGGGGTGAACTTCCTCACAAAATTGATTTTCCCAAAGAATTATTGCATAGCCTTTTTATTGTGGGGTAAGGGAAGTTGAGCTATGGCCTTAATTCAATTCGAGTCTATGAGAATTCTTGCACGAGATATAATATGACCTAGTAATTTCCCTTCCTCAACACCAAATATAGTTTTCTTAGGGTTTAAATATATACCGTATTTTCTACACCTTTCAAAAATATAGGTTAGATGTTGGATGTGATCTTCTATGTTCTTTGAATACATTGTTACGTTGTCCAAATAAACTACTACACACTTATTGATCAATCCCAAAAAATCTATGTCCATGGCCCTCTGGAAGGTTGCCCCTACATTAATTAACCCAAAGGGCATACGTTTATAAGAAAAGGTTCCCCACTTGGTTCGGAAGGTAGTTTTCAATCAGTCTTCCTTTGAAACTAGAACCTTGTTGTAACCTGAAAAACCATCTAACAGAGAGAAAATATCAGAACTAGACACGATCTACAAGAGTTATTCCATTGGTGGTACTAGGTAGTTATCCTTTTATGATGCTCTGTTGAGGTTTCTGAAATCCACACACACAAGGATTTCCCCAGACTTTTTCCTGACAGGAACCAAATTTGCTACCCAGGCAGAGTGTCTACCTTGAAAGATAATTTTAGCATCTAGTAATTTCTTTAACTCTTGACACATGAGGGGTTCTAAGGATGGGTGGTACTTCCAGAGCTTTTTTTGGAAGGGTTTTACTCTAGATTTTGGATAATACGAGTGTCATAATTTTTCATATCTCAGTAGGACCACACAAAAACATCTTGATATTCTCTGAAATTTGAGATAGGCTTTCCTTTCTTCTTTAGACACTGTCTTTCTTAGATTTATATTTTTAGGGTTTTATAGGGTTCCTAGGTTTATATTCTCGTACATGGGACATGATATCTCTGTCTTTGTGTTTGTTGACCCTTTAAATATTTCACTTAAGTCAAATAGGTTCTCCAAATTGGATACCCCTTTCGGTATCATGTGAAACCTTGGTTTGTTATTTAAGTGATTTTTTTCACCTCTTTGTTAATGTGGATCCATTTATACTAGTTTCTCTTGGAATACTTCATCGTTAATAACTAGGTATTTAAAATTTCCCTGATTGGTTAGGAAGTATATAATATGTTCATCTCCTTCAAAGACCTTCCAATTAGAAATATTGTTGGGCACTGATGGTTTGTAGAGAAGTTCCACAATGAACCTGGAGGCTTCATAGTCTTCTAAAGGGGATAACCTCGAAGCAACAGTGGCTAGGGAATCAACAAGAATATTCTTTATTTTGGGGATTGTTGTAATATTGAAGGTTTCAAAATGTTCTATTAGCCTATGCACTTCTTGTTTATAATTCTTCAGGTGAGGAGAGTTGCAATGTATAGTATTCTTTACTTGCCTAACGATGATTTCAGATCCCCCAAAAACTTTTAGTTCTTTAACTTTTAAGTCTACAGATTTCTTTAGACCTTGCACTAGGGATTCATACTCAACAGTGTTATTAGTGCATTCAAATTCTAGTCTGCAGGACATGAAATTATGTTTCCCCTTTGGGTCAATGAGAATACATCTCGCTCCCGAACCTTCTTTTGATTTAGACCCATCAAAGTATAGGGTCCAAACTTGTGAGAAAAAATGATCAACTCCTCCATGCCTACTAACTTCCTCCTATCCACCTATTTTGTCTGTGGTTTCCAATAGAGGTTCTTGACAGAAGAGGGTTTCTTCTATTGCTACCAGTAGATTTACTTGAAAATTCATCTCGGATTTTTGAGTAAGGGGTACATTAGATGAGAGAGGGGAGAAATTGTCGAAATCAGAATCGCAGGAGTAGCTTCCTAGCACGGGGAAATCTGTCGAAAAGGGTTCGTTGAAGGCTTCTAAATCGGTGAAAGTATGTTTGAGATACCTTTCCCTATCGATCCTAATCATGTTTTTGTGTCCCTTTAATGACAACCAGAGGTGAGCCCAGTCTGTGCTAAAGTATCCATTCAACTTTTTAGACCAATCTTGACTAAGTAGTAGTCCATAGGATTCCAGTATATCCACTACAATGATGTCAATCACTTGAACAAATTTCAGGTGTGTAGCCATTCTGATCATGACATGCTTGAGTTATGTCTAGTTGTATAATGTGTTTATCACTTTTGAGAGAGACTGCATTTAATTTCTTGCAGACAGATAATGTCATGACATTAGAGGATGCCCATGAATCAAGTAAAAAATTATGGAGGTTTATGTTGAAGACTTCAAACGTTAAAAGGAACAATGGGACAAAAGGCTTTCATTTTTTATCTACAGAGAAATCGTTCACATTTGGATTATTTTTTAGATCTGTGGGAGTTGGATTTTCCCCTTGGTCAGTGCTTGTTATAGGGATTTCTACTGACTTCAAGGCTTGTAATAGAAAGTCCTTTTGTTGGGGAATTCTACACATGTCCATGATTGATACATTTTCCTTCAATATTTTTAAATATTCTACTATGTTGTAGTCTATCTTAGGTGATTCTCTTGTATGGATGTTTATAAGATTTCTTTGGGAGACAAAAGGTGCTTTTGGGTGATCGGCTGTTTGTTTTCCTCTTGAATTTTTGGAAATGGTAAGGTCATTTGAGACCGGTTGACCCCTACTTCGCGTTTTCATAGCCAAGACCTATGTGGGTCGTTCTTGAACCTCAAATATATCATCAAAAGGCATTGGAAAGTCAGGATCCCACAGCGAAATGGATGTTTCTTCAAGCAAGTCAACTTCTTCCTTATCGATAATATTCATCACTGAGCCGCTTGATTGTTTGGTGAGGGAAACTTCGTCTAGGAACTGATTGGCCATCAAATTCATGGCATGCACCCATTGTGGACAGTATCTTTCAGAATTCTTCTCTTGATGATAGGTATAGAAAGAGTCAGATGCTGCATTACCCAGGTCGATGTTTAAGTTGGTTGGGGGAGGCTCAATTGCTTTGAATGGTGGGTTTCTCTTAAAAAAGGTTTTATAAATCCTTTGGCCTTGGTTTCCTTCCCCTGCACTTCTTTTCATGTCTACGATTTCATTTGAAAAATTCTTTATCATCCGTTGTAGGTCTTCTATGCCTCCACTTCCCTTCTCGGGACCTTGTTCTGTTTGTTTCCCTGGGGGTCTAGTCAGCAAGACTCCTCTCTTGGGTGGAGGTTGAGCTTCCTTATTAACTAGTGAGACTCGACCCTCTTTACATCCCTTCATTTGGAATTCAATTGTTTTGGCTTCCTCAAAATTTTCAGCCAGGGTATGCTTGGCAGCCCTTTTTACAAACATGGAAATAGAAGCAGGGAGAGCATTAACATATACCTCAATTTGCAACTCCTGAGTGGGTTTATCTTCAGTTTGAAATTTGTTTAGGATAGTGGTAAATCGTTGATTGAAGTATTTAACATTTTCTTTTGAAATCATGGTGGCGATGAACAGTTCAGCCCTTAAATCTCATGTAGTGATTTCTTCTGCAAATTTGACTAAAAAATCCTTTTGAAACTTTGTCCAACTAGTTATGGAACCTACAGAAAAGTTAAAATACCACGTGGAGGCTGAATTTTCAAAGGTATAAGGGAAAATCCTACATACTATGTCTTCATGTTGGAAATTCATAAGTCTAATAGCTAGTATGAACTTTTTAATACAGTCTTCAAGCAATCCTAAGGTTTCAGGGTCAAATTTGAGGAGTAACTTTTCTGGATGTCAAGGGAGGTTATGTACCTATCTCGGGATTTCCAGAGCATCTCTGGCCAACCAAGGTTCATTATTCTGAGGTGGGTTTCCTCTTTCTTCATTACGATCATTGTTATCCTCCATGTCATCTGACTCCGAAGCTGAGCGATCCGAGTTAAACCCTTCCTCGTCAGATTCAAAATCATCGGGCTCAGAATAGTTACCAACTGGTGTTTTGAGTATTAGATTAAGGGGATGTTCGATCTCGGTGAGGGAGAAATATATCAGGTATTCTACTGTGTGAACAAAAACCTGGTCGGGGGTATCGACCGCTGGCCTGCTTAATTTTTTTCTACGGGGCAGTAATGGAGCTAAGGGTAATGATCCAATTTGTCGGGCATAATCTCTTGTGATTATTCTGAACTGGTTCAACTCCTTGTGAGGAAGACCATAAGGTATTTCAGAGAATATATGTTCTTCCTCTTGTTGGGGTGAGTTACTCATTTCAGGAGTACTCAGTGTGTGTGGGATGTCTTGATAATGACTAGCCATGCATGTGGGTTGTTTTGAATCTATAGGTTGTGAAAAATATTATATCAGAAATATTATTATCCATTCATTCAACATGCCCTCCTTCTAGCGCCAATTCTGTTGAGGGGTCCTAAATCCCTTTAACTCAACAGCAGGAACCAAACCCACCACAAAGGCTCAATTAGACTTTGCAGCGTTTGATGGTGGAATGTTTCTCCAGATCTTTCGATCCGACCAATTTATCGATGGGATTGATGTAGTGATTTACAAGATATTTTCTTATGAAAGTTCCTCCTTTAGTTTAAATGTTCTCTTTTTTGTATTTTCTTTTATTGGATGGGTCTAATAAAAATATGTGTAATGGTATAAACTAGCCGGTAAAAGGGGGGGATCTTAACTACTGAAGAAGGATGATCTTGGGATAACCCTTGTGCTCAAGCATGCAGACAAAGATATTCACACATGTGACAAGCCTAGTACTAATACATTAACTTGTTGATATTTCAATTATTGAATGAGATACAATTATTGAAAGAAAACATACATGCAATAAAATGATGGCAAGAAAAATAGTTTCCTTAGCTCTAACATTAATCCAACTTTAACACAATGATTTGCTTTCATCATTAGAGACAAGAACTACAAAAAAAACGAAACAACTAACTTATCAATAGATTCAGAAACTCTTACTCATTACAACATATGTTCATGAAATAAAGTTGGAAGTAATTCCTCCTCACATCCAATCACACAACGCCGTTGATGAAAAAAAAAACCAGAAGTTTTCCTCCGGTCCTAAACATGACTTCTCAATTAAGGTAGTTCTAAAATAGTTCTTTACAATTCAAAAAATGAGGGTGTTTGCAAAAACCATCGACCCTTGCTAAAAGGTCGATCCTCTTATTTATAATGAATCATTAAATAAAAATAGCTACTACGAATGCAAGTTAAGTAAAACAAAATATCGCCACATGGCGCTTTCATCTCTCTATCTTCTAAGAATTATCATATCATTTTACTGAAGTGGATGATTCTTCTCATACTCCGACCACTTGACGAAGATTTCCTTGCATGTGTTGGCATATAGGAACCTATGCTAGTCCATCGGGGATGAAATAATTTCTTTCACTTCTACTACCCATGCTTTGTACTTGAATATTTTAACACTTAACCGCTGCAAAACTTCTCGAGCCTTGATAGGGCGCTCCATGAACTGATGTAATTGACTTGGCACCATGCTCGTCACCTTTTCTATCTTTTTTTTTCATGTCGAGTCTTTTTCTGCATGTTTCTTGACTATGTCATGCAAGTCGACAAAGTCCTTGGGTGAGCCAAATTTTGGGAGGTTGATGTCTTTCATCTCCCAATTAATCTTTTCCCAACTCTTTTCGCAATCGACCATTTCTCTTGAATCTCCCGCTGAGGTTCCTGGGCCATTTTCACCCAGTATTCGGCCTCTTTCCTGATTCGATCTATGTTGTTGTTCCTCAACACCCGAATGTCGTGCTTTTCGGCATCTCGACCCTTTTGAACCGCGCTGATGTATTCGATTTTTTCTACTTCTTGGTGAGCCTTCTCATACCACCTTTCCATGTCCTTACAGGTCGCTAGTGCCATAAGGGTGTATTCTTGGAAATAAACTATACCTACAGTGAAAAGGCATCGTTCATTCATGAATTTGTCATAGGCATCTTGAAACTCACTTCTCAAAAACATCGTGGCCTGTGTGGAGTCCTGATAGTATTTTTCCAAATGGCACAGATGATCCAAATACTTAAGTGCAGCGACCAACTCCTTTTCATCTCTTCTTTCTCTATCTAATGTGGCATCTGTGATAGCCATCCCTACATCGATGAGCTCGGATGTCTTGGAGTGTTCTATGTTGAACAACTTCTCCTCCGTAGTGATGAGGATAGAGATATCTAACATGAGCCTCCTCTTTTTAGTGGTCCTATTCATGATGGCCATTCTCTTCCTGTCATAGGTGATTTCTTGTATGTCGGTGACCTCATCAACAGGTTTGGGGATTTGTTGCTCTCCCCAGGTTAGAGTATTTCCTAGGCTCTCGGTCATATGTATATGTTCAAAGATTGGTTCCTGGACTTCTTCTATATATCCTGATGGCTCGACCTCCAATTTTTATGCATCGTTTGGTGAGGCATCAACTGAAATTGAAGAGTCATGGATAGGTTTGGTACTTACTTGGTAATCAGTTGTCGGTGTGTCAATTTCTTGCTGCAAAACTTCCTCTTTCTGACCTCCCAATACCATCTCATCCCTTGAGTTCTCCATTGGGGTTCCTGATAAGTTGAGTAGCTTAGTGTCTAAGGCACTTTCAACCTCGTGCTTTCTCTGCGGAAGGCTCTGAATTGGAGCATCAGGACCTAGGGTAGATGTTCTCTCAGGTTCGTTTTCCTCTGTAATCTGCATTGGAGTCACCAGGGACACCTCCTAACTCTCCTCATCATCATATATGGTTATTAAGTCAAACAAGGGGTTTGGTAACAATTTTCCTACCTGGTGTCCTTTCTATCTCAGGCTGGGCTGAACTCCCCCTGGTGATCTGATCTGTGGTGGTGGAACTTCAAGGTTTTCTGGCCTGGTGATTTCTTCAAGTTGTATTGGCTCTAGGCCACTTGGATCTCCTTTGTGTTTGATTGGGTTTGTTGGCACTCTGTAATTTGCCCAGGCTGTGGAGGCAGTCACAGAGGCAACATCAAAACTGCTTTGAGTCAGGGATCTAGCCCTCTGAGACTCAGAGAGGGATATCTCTGTCAAATTTACATTTGTTTGAAATAGGATATTAGGCTAGTTATGCAGAACAGGGTTTGTTTTTATTTGAGGTGTTTGGATAAATGATTGCCTTAGAATCCCATTGGGCTATGGGCTCTGTGTCAAAACTTAAGGTCAAATAAACAACTTTTAAAGGGCTTCTTCACAAGGCGAGATAGCCAAGATACTGGATCGATTAAGATAAAATGTGATGGAAAGATAGAACAGGTGAGAGGTTCATTTAAGTAAAGAAGCATTCAAGAATTTCTTTAACTCAAAATCAAAAGAATAACATGCAGACTGATAAAAGGCCAGATACAGAGTACCCGAGGTAAATTTTGTTCTTTAACTTCCTTTTAACAGTTGGAATTAGAAAACAAGGTGATAACAGAGTAAGAAAACATTAACATAGCAAGAAAAACATCACCAATGTCCAGACTCAAGAATCTTGTGCACCAATTCCTTTGTATTACTAGTGGATCTAAAAAATTATAGAGAACAACCTTTCTGGGTGCAATGATCAACCAATTTTACATCAAAATCATCTTAATAAATAGAATATATTCCCCAACAAGTTGTGTAAGTCATATTTAACCGCCTTGGCCAAGAATAGTATAAAATTCCCAAAAATCCAGAACTGCAAATTTGGCCGAATTTGTTGAAAATAGGGGTACTCTCAATCATTGATTTCTCCCAATCAGTGACACCTGTGAAAAAAATGAAGGAGGTTATTGTATATTATCTTATCTGGAGAAAAAATGTCCTTCATTTTCTCAAATTTCAATTCCACCTCACCAAAAAAATTCCCGTAAAATTGGGACTGTAACAGGAAAAACCAGAAATCCAAAAAATGAGGCTGAAAGACAGCCTAGATTCTCCCAAGTGGTAGTACCTTTGAAAAAAATGGGAGAGGTTTTTTTTCTTCAGCCTGTTATAAACAAAAAACTCTTTCGGTTTTCTAAATTTCATCTTCCTTTGCCCAGAATCCACTTCGCAAGACGAGGTTTCAAAACTGGAAAAACAATGGTTTTGTGAAATTGGGGGAGGGCAGTTTTGGAGAGGTAAGTGGTATTTCAGACCCCCCTGAGGTG
>JASDQU011440112.1:12013-23749 GCA_032191745.1 Picea mariana | reverse complement strand
TATATTCCATAATATTGATTTCTTGAATGTCTATGTACCAACAAGAAACCATCATGATTTTTGGTAAGACGTGTTGGATAGAGAATTCATGGACTCCCTAATCTCATCCCGAGGGGGGGGGCTCAATTAATAGATTCTAAATGGAGAGGGAAAATGGGGAGGTAGATATCAATTGAACCCCTTGGATGACTTATTTATATTTTTATTTAAGAAATTAATCCTAGTGGATATTGAGCCACCCATACCAATGGTAACTTGGATAAACAAATAATAAATAGAAGAATTCATTGGGAAGCGTCTTAATATATATTTGGTTAAAAATCAATCGCTAACACAAATTAATAAATATGAATTAGTGGTGGCCTCCACTATAGGTTTGGATCATTAAACCATTATAATTTAGCTTGCCAAGGTTAATCAAAAAGTTCCCTCCCCATTTAAATTTATCCCCCACTAGCTTGAGCACCTTGACTACATTCAACTTTTCAAGGACTCTTGGATCCCCATCTCAGAGGAACATAGGGACTTCATGAATTATTTTCAAAGGAAATCAACATAAAAGGGGGTTTTCGAAAAAAAGGTGCTCAAAGAAGTTTGATATGAATCCTCATGAGTTAGGTCCATTGAACAATGAATTGATACTCTTCACATTCAACATGGTCTCATTATCCATATCCCTACATGGCACCAATAACTAAAGGATATAGAGAGGGAGAGACATTAATTCCTAGCCTAGGAAGAGGCATGCTAGAGGATCAAAATCTAAGCCATTTGGATTTAAGAACATGTTTAAAACATAACATTTTTTCACAAGAAAGCAAAATCAACTAGGGTCCTACCATAACCTACCTACTTTAGACTACCTAGGAGTTAGTCAAATAATGTATGTGGCCATCCTCTTTGAATAATGCCCATTAGATAGCAGTGGATAGTTATTTAATGTAAAAGGGTCCACTTTATAAGGTCCACTAGGTAGTTGGTACCCATTAGTGATGGGACCACAAGTGGTTATGTTTTTTCTATTGCAAATCCATTTAAAGAGGTAGGGTTCTATGGAATGTTTTGTCATATATTGTTGTAATTGGAGCTTTGATTAGTGAAAAAACATCCCCACCTTAAGAGGCAAGAGAACATTTCTTTCTTTCTTCCGATTATCATAATGCAAGGGTATCTTTTGCATATTTCATCTTAATGTATCTTGTATCTATTTTTCTGCAATTATATTCTCTATATACCAGGTTGTGTTTCAAGTTTAGGGGTTAAAGAACATTACGAGTGGTATCAATGCTCTTTCCTTAGCCAACTTGCCTCCAATTTTTAGAAGAATTGTTTTTAGAATAGAGACATGTTTCAAAGTCTTTGAATAACATAGAGATATATCATTGGGTAAGTAAAACTATAGTTAAGAAAGAATACACATAGAAAATACAAGTCATGTCACCTAGTTGGACATTGTTGTAACCTATGTTGGTACCCCTTCGAGTAGTATTGCATTAGAAAACACCTGTATATAAAATTTTCTTCCACATACCCTTGGGTATATTATAATCCCTTTAGGTGCATCTAAAACTAGCCTTACATAAACCTGAAAATATCTTATTGTTATAGTACACCAATAAAAACACTCAAGGATATCACTCTCATGTACTAGGGTATCAAGTAGTATGGCTAAGGGTATGGTCTCTCCTCCTTAGTTGGTGTCAAGAAATATTTGGTTGATTACTATTGTTTGAAACCCTTCAATATATCAAAGAGATATATAAATTGACACTCATATGTCCTTAGGACCCTTCAAACCCTAGCTTTTGTAGTTGACTAGCAAATTTCCTACATCTTTGCATCAAAAAGGAATTTGGAAATTATGTCGATGTAGTAATATTTAGTAGGGAGTAAAACTCCTATAATTTAAAAAAAAAAAATAGGTTCTACCGACACCACTGTGAGAGACCTATCTCAAAATATTCCTTGTGTTATATTGATTGCTTGGGTCTACCTCTCAAGTAATCCTTTTTGTGTTGACTTGACAATACAATGATTTGTGGTATATATTAAAAGACTCCTTTCAACCCACTGATCATAGTGAGATAAGTGGGGAATAATACTTTGAAAAACTCTTAGGTGGTCCCATGGTACAAACTTGCAACATGGAAAACATAGAGAAAGAAAACCAGGACCTACCTTCTCAAAACCAACCACTTGAAGCCAAGGTTTCTAGCATTGGGTCTTCACTTAAAGATATGAACACCAAAATGAAGAGAGAAGGAAATGTGTTGGAGGTGTTAGGTTCCCACTTGGGTATCTATATACCAAATCCAGGCATCGATCCAACTAAGGAGGAATCCCTAGAAAATGATTTGTATGCAACTCACACACTCTTTTCGAATAACCCTTGCCCATACTTTGAGGATCTCAATTTGTGGCACCACTTTCCAGAGGTTGACATGAACAATTTTGATGGTTTTGATCCTTTGGGGTGTGTTACCCAAATGGAACACTCTTTTTCTCTCCATGGAATTATTGATTACCTAAGAAAACTAAAAGTTGAGTTCTTATATTTGGATTCAGAACATTAGCAATGGTGGAAATGGTATAAAAAATCGTATGGAGGATACATTGCTTTGACCAAGGTTGTGCAAGTCGTTTATGCTCATTTTGAATGTGACACTCACTTTTGGGGATGATTAAAAGAATTATGCCAAATGGGCACAATTATTGACTATATTTTTTCCTTTAAGTAACTATAAATCCACACAGAGGGCCCATCTAATTCGTTTTTTAAACAATGTTTTATTAGTGGTCTCAATCTAGAAATCTGAGAACACATCATGATACAACACCCAAAAACATGCTTGGAAGCTTGTGTGTAATACCCCATTTTTGAGTCCCTGGATTAAATAATGTATTTTATTTTATTTTATGAAAGGCCGGAGTGCCTAGGAAATGTAATTCTTTAATCATTGTTAATAATAAAATACATCACTAGCTGCTAGATGGACAAGGACAAGATTTATAGGGGGTTATGATTCCATAAGAGAGGGGGATAAAGGGGCTAAGGGGCTCTGGATTTTAAGTAAGTGGAAGTGGAATCCACTAGTGGAGTTGAATAAGAGATTTTTCATCTAGTCATTGATCCTTAGGGGCATATATCCAAGACAAATATTCTTCCAATAAATGGAAACTTGAAACATTTATTTTGGTATTATGAAATTTATAATTTTTCTTAGGATTAGGTAGGAAAACTCTATAGTCAACTCCTCCTTATTACTATCTCCTAGAAATCCATCTTAATAGGGGAGACATATCCTTGGGTTGTTGAGTCTAATGTGGTGTACCAAATCATCATTTGAGTAGAAGTCCTCTTTACGTCTTTTAAACAATGGATTGATGATTCGTTCAAGACTACTCATCCTAATAATCCTTTACTCAATATTATAGACATATATTTGATTCGTTAAATCCTTCACTTGAATAGTAGGACATATGTCTAGAAGGTCAATATGGACATGGCATATTAATGTTAGTTGTTGTATTCTTTTGGTGAGTTTCCCCAAACCATGAAAATAGATCCTCCTACTAACTCCCTAACACATTCATACTTCTCTTTCCAATCCCATCATTTTGAATATATTCCTCACCATCATGTTGGATGGGAAATGTTGAGGGAATGAAGAGGAAAGTACAACAATTACCATCCACCCCCACTAATCCAAACTAGATCATCATATAATTTTTCATATATCTTGGTACTTTATGGGTGGAAAAAATTGGAGGAATCGACTTGCAAGGCCATTTTAGTGGTAGGTCCTAGTTTGGAAAATTAGGGTTCATAACCTTTTGGAGCCATTTTGAGGCATTAAACGACATTTTGGGGGGTTATAGCATCCAAAACATGTTCCCACACCCTTGATGTTGATTTACACACCGATACTTTTCCAATGGCGCAAACATCACCTCAATCAAAGCTCGTATGTGAAAGTTATGCCTCTGGCAAGTTGACCCACCGTATTAACCACCATGGTATGAGTGGATGCCACGTCAACCCCCATTATTCACACATATGGGGCTAGTCACATGTGGAATTTAAAAAAGATTCTAGAAGGTCCAAACCTTATCACTAATTGAGAGTCGAGGAAGTCAAAACCCTAGCCCTAGACAACTATCGTGCTATGTTAAATATTGATCTGCTAGGAGAAAAAGGAGTTCCATTATTTAGCATTGTACTTGTTCCATAGTTGAGAAAATCATCTAGGAGTGGTATTTTGATAGCATAATAGAGGAGGAAGATTCTATAGTATCCTTTCAAGACACAATGTCATAGGAAACTCCATAGTGAGTCCCCATTCCTTTGTATTTTTATTTTGATAACTGGAGCAAAGAGAGAAGAGCATAGGCATCACCCTCTAGTTGGGTTTTCTCTTGTATTGGGTTTCCCAAGATATATCTTGTGTTCATTTGTGTGGATGGTGTGGATATTTTCTCGTTCTTTCATTTTCATATTCAATTATTTTATAAATTCAAGAAAAGCTAGTGATTAATTAATCTGGGATCTAAGGAAAATTAGTTTGCATAGTCTAAGATTTCAAAATATTATAAGATCTTTTGTGACAAACTATTCTAGTGGAATATTCATGGTAGTTTACGTATCACCCACACTACACAAAAGCAAAAAACAATATATGCTAGCCTTTTAAGAGATCTTTGAGGAGGAGAAACAAAGTTACCGACTTGATGAGAACCCTCCAAAGTTATCATTTTTTTAGAGGTCATATTTAGTGGTTGTTTTACCCCCATTTCAAAAAGTGGCACAACCAATAACACTCATTTTTGGGGTGGGTTAAAATTGTGACTTGTTTGAAATTGTGGCCTCGACAACTGATACCATTGTGGAAAATTCATTCTCGAATCGAAAAGTGATGCTTCCAGTAGCACCAATTTCCAATTATATTTTTGGAGTTAAAATTGAGACTTAATTGAAAATATGACCCTAACAACTGGTACCATCACAAATTAAAAAGTTAAAATCATCTCCTAAATTGACTTAAAACATTATTAATTAATCAATTAAAATTTTAATTTATGTTAAGAATTAAATATATTGAAAATAGAAAAACTCCATAAAGAATTTTGAAAAAAAACAAGAAAAAATAACACTTTTTTCAAAAAAAAAAATTGTATAACACAAATTTAAAAGATAAATGAATAATTAAATAAAATAGAAAACCACATAAACCCTAAAACAAAATTGAAAATAAAAATTAGAAAAAAATATTATTAAAAGAAAATTAAAAAATAAATAAAATCACTAAAATATAATAATAATAACAAATTAATCGAAATTAAAAATAAAAATTAAGACAAAATAACTAAAAAAAATTAATTGAAAACAAATGAAAAACAAAATTTAATTAAAAACAAAATTAAACAAATAACAAATACAATTTAAAAAAATTAGAGTGTGTAGGTCTTTACAATTAGTCATAATGTTGTTTAAGATTTTTGGATATAAACTGTGTCAGGTTTCTTGAAACGTCCAACTTTTTGAGTGGACACTCCACCCATCATCAAGGACAAATAATCTAAGATGTTGTAAGGTACTAGATGTAATATAATATGCAGAAACACGAATATTCAACAAATATCGATGGAACAACAAAATATGAGAAGAGAAACACCATAAATAATACCTTTATTAAAAAAAAACAATGTTCACTTGCATCTTTGAGGGGGAAACCTTCAGCAGAGCAAATCTCTATTACAATAATTCTCAAGACAAGATTTCTCATGCCTCCTACTCTTATTTATACTAAATCTATCTTCTAAACAACATTATATAGGAAGATCTTTCTAGAAGAGGAGGATTTTATTAGGTCTTCTTACATTGACTTGTTCACATTTATTAAATAGGCCTTACTAATTAATGTCATCCTTTATTACATGGAAAATATATTTAGGACCTATTAACTAATATTGATCTTTATTACATGAAAAATATATTATTCTATCTACGTGATGGGTTAGGTCCCTAACACGCCCTCCCCCTTGAAAAAGAGCCTTGTCCTCAAGGATTAAGATGAGGAAATTGTTGCAGAATGGTAGTCGGTTCCCAGGTGGCATCTTATTGTTGACTATCCTTCCAATGAACCAAAAACTCCTTGATGGTGTGTTGACGAAGATGACGCTCTCTCTGGTCCAATACGGCTTATGGTTGCAACCAAATGGAACCTTCTTCATCCAACTCTGGTAGGCTGGTCTAGGTGTGGAATTTGGTGCCAATCACTTTCTTTAGGCATGAGACATGAAAAATAGGATGTAGCTTGGAGTGATTGGGCAAAGCTAATTTATAGGCCACTAGCCCCATGCATTTGATAATAGTATAAGGACCATAAAATTTTGGTGCAACTTTCTGACACTGTTGGAATTTGAGTGATGTCTTCTTGTATGGTTGGAGGCAAAGAAACACATGAACCCCTTCAACAAATTGATGTTCAGAACGACCATGGTCAACCTGTTTCTTCATGTGAGTTTTATCCATTACCAAATTATCTTTGAGAGTAAGAAGAATGTTCATGCGGGTGGTAAGATTGTGGTCAACCTCCTGAACCTTGGATATACCCGACATGTATGGGGGAACCAATGGTGGTTTTTGTTCATAGAATTATTCAAAAGGAGTCATGCAAGTGGCAGTATGATAAGAGGTGTTGTACCACCATTTACCTAGGGGTAACCACTGAACCCACTGATGTTGTCTATCAGACACAAAACACCTCAAATACGTTTCCAAACACTTATTGACCACTTTTGTTTGGCCATCAGTCCGGGGATGATAAGTTATGATGAGATGCAATTGAGTTCCTTGAAGCTTGAATAGTTCTTGCCCGAAATTATTGGTAAAAGTGGGATCACGGTGAGAAACAATAGAATGAGGCATTCCATTGAGTTTGAAGATATTATCCATACAATTCTGATCCACTATGGATGTTGTGAACGGGTGTTGAAGACCACAGAAATGAGCATATTTGAAAATATTATCCACTACCACCATGATGACTAACTTATTGCCTGATTTTGGTAAGACAATAATGAAATCCATGGAAAAATCTGTCCAAATAGTAGGTGGAAGCAAAAGTGGCTGGAGTGTACTAGGAGGTTTGACAGTCTAGCCCTTATTGTGTTGACATGTATCACATTCAACCACAAAGGTGTAGATGTCCTGTTTCATACCATCCCAAAAGAAATATCATTTTACCCATTCATAAGTTTTGGTAAAACCTAAATGGCCCATTGTAGGTGAAGCGTAAAACTCAGAGAGCACCTTGGTTTAAAGGTCGACAGTTTTCTTAAATAAATGCAACCTTTATAGCGAAACTATTCATTGTGCCAAGAGTACCCTGGGGAAACTTGTGGATCTTATTGAAGTTATTGGATTAGGCTGGATATTTTGGGGTCTTGAAACCATTCTTGTCTAACAACCTAAAGCCAATCTGCTACAATGAATAAGATGAAAAAAAATGGACCCTTTGTCTTCATATTTCCTAGAAAGAACATCAACCACCACATTTTCTTTTCCTTTCTTGTAAACAATCTCATAATCACATCCAAACAACTTCATCACCCATTTTTTTTGATCCGGCGATGAAATCCGTTGTTCCAGGAAGTACTTGAGGCTTTGATGATCTGTTTTAATTTGGAAGCATTGTCCCAATAGATAAGGGCATCAGAGATCCACTACATGAAAAATAGCCAACATTTCCTTTTCATAAATCAATTGGCCCAAATGTCAGTCCAACAATTATTTTTTGGTGAAAGACAAAGGTCGCCCATATTGCATAAGAACTTCCCCGATTCCTCTCTTGGATGCATCACATTCCAGAACAAAGGTCTTGGTGAAGTCCTGTAGGGCTAGTACAGGAGTAGTGCAGATAGCTTCTTTCAAGGCTTGGAAGGATTGGTCAACTACTGGAGTCCAACTGAAAGCATTCTTTTTAAGGAGAGTTGTGAGAGGAGCCACAATTTTTCCATAATTCTGAACAAACTTGAGATAATAGTCCATTAAACCCAATAAACCACACATACTTTTAAGAGTTTTAGGGAAAGGCCAATTTTTCATAGCTTCAATTTTCTTGGGATCCACCCTTACACCATCCTTACCAATAATATGACCTAGGTACTCAACTTTAGAGGCAACAAAAGCACATTCAGACTGTTTGAGGAAAATTTGGTACTTGGAGAGGAGATGGAGAACTTGATCTACATGGGTGAGATGGGCTAGCCAGGTTTTACTATAGATGAGAATATCATCAAATAAAACTAACGCAAAGTGACAGAGGTAAGGATGAAAGCCATGATTCATGAGACTTTGAAAAGTGGAGGGGGATTTACAGAGACTAAAGGGCATGACCAAGAACTCATAGTGGCCCTCATGAATGCGAAATGTAGTCTTGGATATGTCTTCTTCTTTCATAAGTATCTGGTGGTAGCCCGAACGTAGGTAAAGTTTGGTAAAGTATTGAGCCCCACTGAGTTCATCTAGAAGGTCATCTATGAAAGGAATGGGAAAATTTTCCTTGATGGTAAGTTTGTTAAGGGAACAAAAATCATAACACATGCACCAAGTTTCTTCCTTCTTGAGGACCATGACAATAGGGGAAGAATAAGGGCTGGTACTAGGACAAATAATAACTGCTTCTAACAATTCTTGGAAATTTTTCTCAATTTCATTTTTTTGAGCAAAGGGATGATGATAAGGGTGAACATTGGGAGGAAGATTACCCATGGTGACAGAATGACCTTTTTTGAGTAACTTTTCCATGCGGTGGGAACTAATGATCTCCAGAGACCCTGTTGTGATGACTTGGAATTTATATTGTTGTCCTTTTTATTGGAATTTCATGGTTAATTCCTTAAAATCCATGGTGATGGGGCCAAGAGTGCATAACCATCTAGCACCAATCACATTGTCACAACCACCCATGTCAATATAAAACATGTGATATTTCAGGTTATACTGACCAATTTGTAGGTGCACATTTTCACAATTTTGCCCACATTTCATGGAACCACAATTGGCAATCATGATTTGAAAATTGTTGACAGCAAGGATATAACAATTGAATTCTTGAGCAAGGCGATGATGAATAAAATTATGAGTGTTTACACTGTCAACTAGGATGATGGATTTCCTATGCTTAATGTAACCAATCAATTTGAGGGTTTGGGGAGCAGAAAAACCAATGAGAGCATTCAGTGAAATAAGTGGTTCAACTTCAGGAGGATCATATGGCAGCGTAGGCTCATCAGTTTTGGGTAGCTTTGCTTCAGGTGAAACCTCAACCTATTCATCATAAACATCCTCTGAAATGACCATAAAAAGTTTCTATTCTTTACAAGTGTTCCCAAGAAAGTATTTATCATCAAAATCGTACAAAATACCCTTGAGTTGGCATTCAACCATTTATTCCCGTGTTAATTTTTGGACCTTGAGAGGAGGGGCCTAAGGAGCTGGGGTGGTGGGTTTTGGGTGGGGAACAAAAGTGGGTTTTCTTCTCTAGGCCAAGATGACCTGTTGTGCCTCCTTCGCACGTTTAGTAGTTTCCAACCAAGTCTGGGGGAGATCCATGATGACCTGGGATCAGATTTCATCCTTGAGGCCACTGATAAAGCATTTTCAGAAGAAGGCATCTGTCATTCCCTTCATTCAAAAATAAAAGTGCTCAAAGGAAACGATAAATCTTGCACTATGCCAGACTGTTTCAACTTGGTCAGACATCCTAAATGGTGGGTGTTTTTGTCAAAGTGTTCGTATAACTCAACAAAAAATTGTGTCGAAGCAACATACCCTTGGCGTGCATTTCAACGCCATTGCCACCAGTGTCATCGTTCTGGATCCAAATAGAGAATGTCGTAATGAATCTTGGTCAACTCATCAGTAATTCCATGGAGGGAGAAATAGTGTTCCATTTGAGTAACCAAGACTTGTGGATTTGAGCCATCAAATTTGTTCACTTCGACTCGGGAAATACGGGGGTCATGAGGTAGGGAGTTGGAATGAGAGTGCAGAGTTTGGTTGGAGTCAACACTTTCAATATAGAGAGGTGGGTCAGAGGAAGAAGGGCCCTGAAATTTGTTCATGAATTATTAGAGAGTGGAATTGACTTCAACAATTTGGTTAATAAGTTTTCTTGGATGTGGTCCATTTTGGCATGAATGATATGAATTTCATTATGCACTTTGGCATGAAGGGAAGTAAGGTCAGTGCTCAGTTTCTAATTATTTCTTTCTTCGCAGGTGAGAGCCATGAGGGAATGATGGGTGGGTCCATAGACAAAAAAGAAAATAAGTGATATATACCACTATGATCAAGGCAATGAGAGGAAGCCAATGGGATAAGTGGGAAATAAGGGTGTCGGGAAGGGTATGGGTCCACGGGGTAGAAAACTGATTACAAATGATAGATATCACAAAAATCAAGGTCAAAAGGTGAATCCAATGAGATAGGTCTCAAATAAGGGTGAAGGTAGGACCCATACTTTTTTTTTCTACTCTTTTTTTCTACTCTTTTTGAGTTTCCAAGAGAAAAATATTTGTGTAATGTTTATATTTTCCATTATATCTTTTTTGTTCTTTTACTGAAAATTTGTTTGCAGTAAATATTGTGCAAGGTTAAAATCTACATTTTAGGGTTCCTACAGACAAGGGTTTTCCCTGTGCTATATCTCTCTCATATACATAAGGAATCGAACAATAGTACTTGGCCCAATATCTCAGAGCACCAACTAAGGAGGCTATACCACACCCTTAGTCGCACTACCTGATTACCCAGGTACTAGAGAGTATATTCCCAAGTGTTGTTTTCAGTGGCACTATAACAGTCAAGTAGTCGATCGATTGATCCATTTATGGTTTTAGGATACCTAGAGGGGCTCCCGATATGCCAGAGGTACTTGGAAGCGCAAGTTCATATACAAGTGTTGTCTAAGGTGCTATCACTCGAATGGGTACCAATAAGGGTTACAAGTGTGTCCAACAATGTGAGCTTAAAAACCTCTTGTATTTCGAGCATGTATGCTTTCCTAATCGTGGATTTATGCACAGAACGACATATCACTGTAGTTTAAAGATGCCATAACACATCTCTACCCTAAAAAATAAATTAACCCACAATTCCTGCCAAGGAAAATGCAATGATACCATTTGTAAGGTACCATATGTAATATAATATGAAGAAACAAAAATATTCAGCAAATATCAATGGAACAACAAAATTTGAGAAGAGAAACACCAAAAATGATACCATTATTAAAAGAAAGAAATGTTCACTTGCATGTTTGAGGGGGCAACCTCCAGCAAAGCAGAGCTCTATTACAATAATTCTGAAGACAAGTTTTCTCATGCCTCCTACTCTTATTTATACTAATTCTATCTTTTAAATTACATTCTAGAGGAAGATCTTTTTGGAAGCGAAAGCTTCTATTAGGTCTTCTTACATTGACTTGTTCACATTTATTAAATAGACCTTACTAACTAATGTCAACATTTATTACATCAAAAATATATTTAGGCCTTAGTAACCAATGTTGAACTTTATTACATGGAAAATATATTATTCTATATACGTGAGGGGTTAGATCCCTAACATATGTTAGAAAATAGTGTTGAGGAAGAACTTTAAAGAAACAAAATTAAAAGTAATTGTTGTAGCAAAAGGAGACGAGAACATTGGACATTTTGAAACCCCTT
>JASDQU011440110.1:3511-23766 GCA_032191745.1 Picea mariana | reverse complement strand
GAATTTTAAAAATCCGAGAGAGTTTTTTGGTCAGCACAGGATGAGGAACAAAACCATTTTTTCGTTTTTTTCAACGGAGTTATGAGCAGAGAGAGTCGAAGGAATCTCCGAGGCCTATTTTTCCATATTTTCCTTTTTCAGTTTCAGTCCCGATTTTGCAGGAGCTGCCACGGCCAGCTGGGGACGAATTTGGCGAAACCGAAGGAGGTTTTTGTCCAGCACATGCCCATATACAATAACATCTTTCAGTTTTCTCCCAGGTGTCATCATTTAAGAGAGAATCACGTCTGAACAGACCCCTGTTTCGCAGAAAAACGGTCCATTTCTCATAACAGAAAACTCCGAATTTGATGGGAGTGGTGGCTATTTTCGGCCGAGACGGTTGAAATGACTCCCAGAACTTGATGAGGAGATGTATCTTATATATTGAGATTATTTTAATGTAATAGGGTTGGATCTTCACGCCCTGTGGCTACCGAGCTGTAACATTTTTGAATAGATCTGCCATTAATGAAAGAGGCACTTTACAAGATTCCTGCGCATGTTTACTGGTGATGTGATTTCTCAGTAAATGTTTTCTTGCTCTGTAACCACTGTGTTTTCTGAATCTAATCTTTATTAATAGCGTTATGTCTAAGGATTTATCTACGATACCCTGGTTCCGATTCTAAATATTTGAATGTTCATCTTCTAAATATCTTCAACTAAGAGATTCTTAAGTGCTTGTTAGTTGGAGTTGTTTCCCTTATCTTTTCCTCTGATCCTCATTTTAATTATAAAAGATCCAGTGAGTGTGTTATCTCGCCCTGTGAAGGATTTCTTTAGCATTTCTGGTTGTCTCTCAGATTTGATTAAATACAGACCCCATAGCCCAATGGATGTGTAAGCTGTCTCAACCAATTTATAAAACCTTTTACAACAAAACACATCTGTTCTTTTTACCTAGCCTAAAATCTGAAGTCAAAACCAAGCTAAATCATACAGAGAGATCCCTCTCTGAGTCTTTGAGGGCTAGATCCAAGACTCGAAGCGGTTTTGATGTTGCCTCTGTGTTTGCCTTTTCAGCCTTGGGCAAATTACAGAGTGCTAACACATCCAAAATGAGTAGCTAGTGAAACAATAACCCTAATAGAATTCATCTTTGCTAGAAGGGAAAACTTCTTAGTGTAGTTGATACTTTCCTATTGAAAAAAGCCTTTTTCTGCAAATCAAGCCTTATTCCTTTCGACAACACCTTGATATGTGAATTTAGTTTTGTGGGCCCATTGACATTTGACCACATTCTTTCCTTGCAGTCAAGTGACCAAGTCCAAGTTTCAACTTTAATAAGGAAGTGTACTTTTCAATGATAGTATTTTTCCATTTAGGTTGACCATGTGCATCTACATATGTATCGATATCACATGCCTCTAGCACACATTCCATTAAAGTAACACTACCATGTTTTTAATTTTATCTAGTTTTCTTTGATTCATTTACATTACATACATCAACACCAATAGTTTCAATTGTATTAACCAACCATCAAGGAAGACTAAATCCCCTTGTAGAAGGAGTTTCTACATTAAATTCATCATTAAATCCATACTTTAATGATCAGGAAAACCACTACTTATAGTAAAATCTAATATATCAAGTTGATTGTAAGTCGGGCCTACCATGCAAGTCGATTACCCAGTCAACAACTCTATCAACACATTGACTGATGTTGTGCAAGATTCAGTTGATCCAAAGTTCTTCAAAATTTTAAATGGATCATTACTTAACAGTATAGAATATGAGTTTAGCATAGAAATACCTACAAGATATGCATAAAAAAAACATCCCTCCTGCAAATAAATTCAATTTTTTCTATATCAAACAAATTATAGGATGTCAACTCATGAGAGTAGCCCACAATAATTCAAGCATAACCCTTTGCATCCAACTTCATTCTCTTTTCATCTAGAATGTGATCCCAAGATATACATCCAAACATTATGATATGTCCCACTAAGGGTTTCCTTACACTCCATTTCTCAATATGGCACATGTGCCACATATCATTGGTAAGAATCATGTTCATAAGGCATTTTGAGCAATAAATAGCCACTGCCTAAAATCTAGTCACTATACCTTTGGCATGAAGTAAGAATTGTACTATTTTGACCAAGGTCTACTTCTTCCTTTCAATAACATCATTTTGTCTATGTGTGTAAGATGCATATCCTTGATCTTAAAGTCATTTCTTGCATCTTCCCCTCCATTGTTAGATATTAGACATTTCATAGGTTAACCATATTACTTATCAACCATTTCCCTCAATTCCTTGAACTTTTCAAAGACACGATTTTTATTCTTTGAGAAATATACACAAGTATACCTAGAAAAATCATCAATGAAGGTCAAAACATGCCTTGCACTAGCTAATGATGGTTGGTTCATTGTAAAATGGTCATTATGGATAATTTTTAGTTGACTCTTTGCTCTCCAGACTTTCCAATCTGAAATATAGCTTGGTGATGTTTTCCAAGTACACAACCTATTAAGAGGTACTACCCTAGGTAGTCCATTAACCATATTAAATTTCACCATCAATTTAATACTTCAAAAACTCAAATGTCCAAGTCTCTCATGCAAATTTGGCTTCAATAATTAGTTTTGTCTATGAGTGCAATGGGTGATGGGCTAAAGAATTACAAAAAAATATGATTTTTTGAATCCCCTAAATATATGTATATTATCGAACAAGGTGTGTAAGCTTGCAAAGTGCTATCACTCAGTGTGTGCAATCCTTAAGGCTTCAATTGTTGTTGAATTAATTTTGCATTGCTAAATCTAAATGTTTTACTAAACATAAACTTTTTTAAGTGCAACTATTGTAACTAGCTTATCCTAGAAAAGGTATAGGTATTATGTAGCATGAGTCATCTAGGGCATAACTTGTACCATTTTGGCTCTTAGGGATAAATGTTTCAAAGCTCCTTCATAGTTCAAAAGTTGAAACACAATGTTTGAAAGGAAAAAACCACTTAGACAATAATTAAATGTTGCAAAAAAGAAAGATAATTGTTATGGAAAATAAGGTGACTGCCATGAGAAATAAATATAAACTCTACAATGCACTCAACATCATAAAACTTCTCCCACTAACCATATGGTCATGGCATGTTGGTGCAAGAATATTCTATAGAAACAAAATGAACAATCTAACTACTAAGATGAAACATAATATGTTTCTTCAACCATCCATAGAACATTGATATTAAACCGAGGAATTAGAAACACACCTTTACAGAATTTATATGAAAATACAAAATATACATAGATATGTGTTTTCATGAGAAATCCGTCCTCAAGTGGGCCCTAAATTCAAGAGAATCGATGAACCTCTATAGTATATTTTTAACTCAACTAAAAGACAACTCTATTTTATCAATGGAATTGTCTTTAAAATTACAACTTCTAATATGAAACTTGTACTTCTAGATCTAACTATCAAGAACATAGAATCCTGAATCTAACAAAAATAAAATTGCAAATGAGTTCATTTGTATTGGGGAGTTCTTGTATCCCTAAGGGAAAATGCTAGGGAGTACCAAGACTCCCCCCAACATATTTCCCCTTGATAATCACTAACTTCCTAGCACCAATTAAATATAATTTTGATTGGTTGTTGAGGAAATGAATTCTTGGGAACACTATCCTTCTTAGTCAATGGGATTTATGGGTTTTTGAAGATGAACCCATCGTTGAAGAGATGAACTCATGAGCCCATCTTTCTTCTTGGTCAAATTGAGGTATTGCTAGTGAAGAGACTTTGTAGGTCCATTCCCTTCTTGATAACACTGAGGTAATGGCCAAATCCACATGCCCTAATTACTATTGAACAATTTCCACTTGTATCATGGAATTTTAACTAGTTTTTATGTGTACAATGAGTCGAAAATCAAGAGGAATTAGTGACATATTTATCCTTTTGATTTGTAACTTAGAAAAATGCACATAATTGTTGGTGAAAGAAGATACTCTATGTTGATGAAATGCATAAATAATTATTCTATAGTAAATGTACACTTCATAGCAAGTAAGAATATCATTCATGACTAATCAACAAACTTATCACTAACACACATTCATTAGCAAACATATAAACTTGGATATGTCAACACAAAGCCTCATAAAGTAATACCAAAATAACCATTTGCAAATAATCAATTAATAAACTATTAATGGCTATAGAATTTAATTGATATTTGAGTTTAATGGTGGTAATGTTCAATGTTTTTATGGAGGTGAATGGCCATAAAAATATGAACAAAACAAGACAATTTGAGGCTCATCATACCCCTCCATTGAAGAGTTGCACCTCATGTGCAAAAAAAATAAGTAAAGAAAGGATACGACTAATAGTTGTCTTTTTCTAATTGTCCTCCTTAGTGTGGAATGTTTCCTTCAATTATCGTAGAAAGTGACTATGTGTTACGAGAAAAATCTCTCTATGGCTAGGGGTAAAACACAATAGACGAAAATGACTGCAGAAATCAACTCTAATCTCAGGTATTCTATATAAACAAATATGATAACGAGACAAGATAAAGAGCCTACCTCGACCAAATGTTCGATGAAGTCCATCGTTGAGCACTTGACTCAAAGAAATACACCTGCAACTTGTCCTCAACAACCAAGAAACACAAGTATATGGTGATAATATATAATGCTAGCACATTCAATAGCATAATCCATCAACATTCATAACAAATATGCCCATGGAATAACAATTCAAATATTTGCAAGATATTAATTGGACGAGAAAATAGTATTTCTATTAAAATGTAATCAACAAAAGTGAATGAATTACAAACTTCTGTGTCGGCATTGTTCGGAACCGAGAAACCGAGTCCCTTCTAGCTGGGCCTCCACCAAAGGCAAACTCATATAAGAGAGACAATGAGGTTCTCAATCATGTAGGGAAGAGCTTGTGGGTTGAATCATGTGTTCATACTTAAAAGGATAAAGGGATGCAGACTCAATATGAAGTGAATAATTTCTCCAGAGTAACTTTGCTCTCAAAGTTGAATTCTTCCCCTCTTTTCCATAGCTCAGATTTGGCCCATTTATAGCCTTCAAGTGGAACTGAAAGGCCGAGTCGAGACATTTCCAGTATATGGAAGGTCAAGGATCATGGATCTCGTGACGTGACATAGAAACCTAACATCATTTTTTAATTTTGGGCACAAAACCTGATGTACGCGGGCTGTAGTGGTGCAAACTGCATATACACATGCTTTATAATAGGCAAGGTGCGTATATGTGGACAAATATTGTTTTTAGCTCTGGGATTTGCAAAAAGGGACTTCACGTCTACATAGGGAAATGGAAAAAGGCCTTATGAGAAAATTTGCATAGGGTGAGGCAAATATTGCCATAACACTATGGTTCCTCAATTGTGGCTACACCCTGTGTGTCTACCTTTTCCTCCACTTCTCTCTCTTTTTCTATTTTTGCTTCAACATCTATTTGTACCTCTACCTTTTTTTCCTCATATTTTGCATGTTCTTCAACTTTTGTTTTTACTTGTGCTTCTAAATCAAAATATGAATAGAATTTTTGAGTATTACTTCCCCCAATAAAGAGGGGCACCAATTGCCTTCTTGTCTTATATCCATCTTAGAAACTCTTTGTGCTATTAAAAACTCATCCCCAAAATCATAAGAAACAAAATGGGTCATGGAATTCTTTGAATGGAAACCTAAAATCCAAATAATCTCTTTCCATCTCATCCTTTCATTACCAATGTAAATCTCCCCAGACCCTCTATAATAAGGAACATAATGCAAAAAAAGTGGAAATCTAAATCTCAAAATTATGCACTTGAATGTGATTTGACAAATTCCTTCAATATATAACTCAACTCGAAATAGAATTGTCCTTATAAGTATTGGAAATGAATGAGGCTATCTTATTTGCAACCTATTGAGAAGTTCCATCCATCTCATTTTAACACTCTCTAGAAACTCATCTAGAGAAGTTCTCATCATTCTAATGTAGAATGAGGCTACCTCCCACTACCTCCTCTCCAACAAGGGAATGATATAGGATCTATTATTAAATGTACATAATGATGGGCCACATTATTGTCATCTTTTTGTTATATTTTCATCATCATTTACATATCTTTTTGCTTACCCACAACTCCATATTTATCCTTCTTGATGCTTAAAACCATAATTTTTGCATAAGGTGTTTTACAATGCATTTTTTATGAGTATTTCAATTAAAAATATGATTAACATTAGGAGAAATACATATTTTGTATTTACCCATGAATAATGGCTTATTTGTGGACAAGATGTGATAGGATATTAATTCAAGATCTGATGCTAAGGATCCACAAGCTACAATTTGGAGGAAATTCGAACTAATGGTGCAAAGCATTAGTAGATCCATGTGTTGCAGATTTAGCATACTATGGTTGAGGAAATTGACCACCACCAATCATGCAACCACTTGGGGAAGAGATTAAAACATAAATTTATGGTTTTAATTATTGGGAGGCATATTTTCATGTTCCCACATGTGCATATTCGTTTTTATTATGAATTTAAAGACCTACCATATCTATGCCATGGATCTGGGATTCTCACACCATTAATAATTATTTTGATCATGTTTTATGCAAGTTTTTATAACCCACAAAACTTATTACGAATTTGACAATAAAAAAACATTTCAAAATTTGTTGGGAATTAGCAAGAATATTGGAGATCATTTTCTACATTTTATAAAGTTGTAAAATGGTTGTAACCACTTGAGATTTATGGACTCTCAAGTGGATCTATATTCATACATTTGTTATTTCCATTTTAAAGCAATTTCGTGCATAAAAGAGATGCTCGAGAAGAAATGAGCCCTCTCTCATCTTGGATTGTAAGAATTATTGTTTAATACAAGTATTAGTTTCATTATTATTTATTTTCTATGTTTTTAATAATTATGTAGGTTAAAACCATCACTTTGTTCTATGGAGGTAGGGCCCACTCTAATATAATAGAGTGTTGTGTAGTATATGCATCTTTTCATTTCTTCTTGTATGGTTTTATTTGTTTTCACAATTATTTATTTCTTTAGGATTGCATTTATTTTCTAGATCGTATTCATTTTTTATTACATTTCTATAGAATTATATTTTAGATTGTTCTTATTATTATTCTCGTACACTCTAGTTTCTTGATAAGTTGTATTTATTTCCATAGAATTGTAATTCATTTATAAATCAGATTTATCATTTCAGTGGAATTATATTTCAGATTTATTTATTTTAGTAGAATTGTATCTCATTTATAAATTAGATTTTCAAGTTATGTTCATTGCATTCATATCAAAAAGATTGTTCTTAACTCAATAATTACATTTACTATAAGTTATATACAATGATCACATTGGCAAGGATGGGTTTATTTTTGCAATTTCCTTTTCAGCAAGTGTGAATTTCAATTCCAACAAGAGTGAATTTAAATTTCAGCAAGAGTGAATTTCCTTTCCAAGCATAAGTGTAGATTTGATTTGAAAGGAAGGGTGGAATTTCATTTCCTTCAATTTACCCTCAGTCAATTTATTTCCTACAAGTGTGATTGTCATTTGTGATAAAGAATAAATTTTAGAGCCTTTCCAAAACCCATGGAACTGTTTATACTATTTCATGTAAAAGTAATTGTTGAAACTACAAATACACCTTAAACAAGCTAGTGAAAGAAATATTTGTAGCCCACATATACATTGCATAGTAACTTGGAAGTAAAACCAAAACCCTGATTTTACAAATTTAACATACATGCCCTTTGATTATCTCGCTAATAATTAAAAATGCGATTAAAAGGCTCGTCAAATGATTCATCCAAACTTCAATTGGTTTGACACTTTCACTCCTTATCCTTATTCCAACCTCCATCTCATTATCTTTACACTTTTTCATTATCTCAAACATGGTCTGCTCATTTTTCAATAAGGAGATGAAGACCCTAAGTTGTACATCTTCAAGATAAATATTTGGGAACCATCTTACCATTTGTATCATCACATAATTTTACATCTAAAGTTCACACATGTTTTTATTGTTCCATGGTGTTGTCAAAATAAACTTCATAAAATTTTCAAGTATTATGAATATCCACAATCTGTTGAGAAACACATCTCTCAATCATAAAATTATAACATATCTTCCTAATGTACAAATCATATACCCTTGCATGTACCCTGCAAGATAGAATATTATCAACATACTTAATAGTTTGTACACACATGGCTATCAACCTTATCCCGAGTTTCTTCTAGTCGCTTAACCATTTTAATTTTTAAACCAGTGTTCTCATTCATCAATGAGTCTATATTCAAGAGAAGTGAGAGAAACTTTATTAGTCAATGAATTCACAACCCATTGATGTTCTTGACTAGATATGTCTCCCTCTCCTTGTGCTTCAACGACTTCTTTCCACTTTGTAACTTAAACCTAGGTAATATATAGATGCTTTGTTAATTATTCAACTTCATTGGTTGGTGCAAGGTATGGAATACTTTTTTTAGCTTCTTTGACCCTAACCTTCTCATTCACACAAGCTATAATAATTTAGTAATATGAACTCTTATGCATTATTTCTCCTCAACAATGAGAACCCCAAAACATGGTGGGGTAAAAAACTCCTCCCATTGGGGAAAATCCTCAATGTCCATAGGTTCCACAACTTGCATTGAAGAACTCTCTCTAATAAATTTATGGATTTTTTGTAAGACACCCAACCCCCTAAGTACCTTTTTAAGGGATGGGGTATTAATTTTATCTTTTCCTCAACCATTGCAAAGCCTCTTCTTGAGGACACCATTGTATTCTATTAGTAAATATCTTTCCAACAAGTGTCACCATGCTCAAAATCGATCTGTGGGTCAAACGTCATAGCTTCAAAAATTTCTTAGGCCTTCACTGGCCAAAATCCATATGTCCACGTGGCACCCACATGAAACCCATGTGGCCCCCATATGGTCTATCTGGCACGTACGTGGTTGCTCACATGACATCCATGTGGAACCCCTCCATCAGGACTCTCGACCTATCGACCCTTGACTCCTTCATGCCCAACACTAACTTAACAATCCCTCAATATCCGATATACTAGGATATTGGCCCCTGAGTAAAACAATCACTCTACCTTTTTGAACTTCCAATGCCCAATCCAACATCCTAGCTGGCACCTTGGACATGTAGAGTTTCCATAATCGGCCACCTGGAATGACACTTGGCCCTATCATTACCTACCACCTGACGTGACTTGTGGCACTCATTTCACATCGTGAACCACCTTCTCACTATGCTAAATCATCTTGACATGTGGCACAATCACCACTTGATATGTGGACCTCTCACGTGTACTAATGTGGTTATACACCTCATCATCATACTCAGGGCTTATGCAACAGGGTGCTGACACCTATCCACTAAGTATTGGTTGGGTTAAATTATCTGATGTCACTCTGACATCATCATCCTCTACTCGTGGGATTATAGGGGAAGGCTGGAACCCTTCCCAGAACTCTGCCCCACCAGGGAACTAGGCTACCAACCCCTTGAATATTCATGCCAATGGCCACACCTCCTATCTCTTGATCCTCGGTACTAGAACCCTGTTCAAAACAAAAATGTGCCTCACCAACCCACCAACCATTGGGGCAGACTTGAAGTTGTAACAAAAAAATATTCCAGGGATCTGGTACTCTAGAACCCCAGGTGTTAACTCCCTCATGAGTTTTTATGAGATATCGATGACTGAGTTTTCTCATTCCTCAGATCGAGCGATCAATATTTAAGGATGCCAAATCAAGGGTATCCTCCCGATAAGGTCCACACTCAACTTTCCCACAAATCAGATGCTGAAACATGTCAATTTCACATGGAACTCTGGTTGCCATGCTATTACAACACGTCGGTATGACATAACTCTCCCTCTTCTTCATGAAGAATGGTTGGAATCATGTGTGGAAACCCTACCCACTAGGTATTGGGTATCGGGTGATCATAAGGTCTAAGGCCTAAGCTTGTCTCGGTGCTCCAATATCCCAATACTACAGGCATAGCTCCCTCTTGATCTTGGTTACGGGATTGACGACTGAGATCACTCATCCCATCGATCTAACAAATGAAGTTTAAAGGCATCGTTTCAAAAGGTTATACACATGACTAGTGCCCATACCAAGCACATTGACCACACACAAATCGACATGTGTTGTCCTTCGGCACCCAGGATTCCCTGCTAGCAATGCACGCCATCAATAAATTATCCTCTCTCTCTCTCTCTCTCTCTCTCCTCATGTTTATATGCGATAATGATATGGAACTGGGGATGGGACCATATCCTTGGGTATTGACATATCAAAGATTCCACATAGTTTATCATGAAGGATCTCTAGGTACTTCGGGGATCCGGTATTCTGGGCAACCGATACCCTTTGTCGGGCTCCCCAAACAATTCAATATGATCAATGGATGGCGTCTATCCCATTCGTTGATCCAATGGATGTTGTTCCTCATCGATTTACGTTGTGAACTTCAACATATAAATAGTCCGTCTTCAGAGGGATGAGATTGACTCCCACTCAGGGATCAACAACTACTGAGTCTCATAGACTCAATCATGTACTAAATGGGTTATATCTAATATTTTGTACTTAGTATTCCTACAACCTTACACTACATCATCCTACTTGGTTTTTAACCTTGCTTCCACAACTTTGTAACCCATTCACTAGTAAGCAATAAGCCTGCCTCTTGACACTCAAACAAGGATTTTATATTCCACAACCTTCTGTGTCAAGGAGAGGGAAACAACACAAGGTTTACCTGCCTTCTTCAACCTCCTATACCCATCATTACTAGCTCATTCATATACCAGTTAAATTATCACATCTTTGAGGACTATTGCAGAAATTCATCTCAACTTAGTTTAACCATCATTTCTTCACTTTCCTTATAGGTTCTTGCTCAGAACCATACAATTATAACCATTATATAATTGTGAAATATTTGTGTCTTTCACAACAACACACATATTCTTATATTCAATTGTACAAGGCATGTAAAACTCTGTCAGCACAAAGGATTGCAAATGGAACAAACACTCAATCCATCAAACAAACTTATGCAGTCAGAAATACAATTACAGGAACCAACCATTCATCTTACTCTATACACGGGGCATAAGGAATACTTATCTGTTATGTGAATAAGTTAACCAACCATACATCTCAGTTCAATACACAAAGTATAGAGATACTTATATGGTTGTAGGGTATAGTTGACCAAATTACTGTGGGTGTACTCGTTTCCACCCAACCATGGGCTCTGCTTGCTCAATAACTCCGGTAGCAGGACACCCCTGTGCCAGGCCATGATACCATTAGGCAATTTCTTTGAGGTTGTCAACAAAATTGGTATGTGAAGGTCACTCTCGTTTACACCACTATTGGTAAATATTTCTTCACACCCACTATCCCATGCCTCTTTGAGGTTTATAATATGCCTTCCTAGCATCAAGCTCATGACATTCTCGACTCAGGTTGGGATCTTGGACTCTAAGTCCAACCTGTACAGTCGTGCCTCCAATATTTTCTATTGTTGCTTCCCTCACAACATTATTTTATGCAGGTATTTCTCTTGGACCAAAATTCCAAGTTCCTCTACTCTCAAAATCTTAGAATCCCCAAGTTTTATCTCTTGAATTTCTTTGTCTCTTCTCTCACATGCACTCATGCATTCTATCTCTCCCCCCATGCACTCTTTAATTCTCCTGCACATAAACTATTGGGGAAGTTTCTCAACCTGTACCCTTATTTTCTTTTGTCATAAGGAATTCAAGGGGGTCAACCGGGTCTGTAGAAATGGTACTCTTTGTGGTACCTTTGGCTAACAATATTCTACTATCCTAGCCAACCTTCCATGCTTTCATTCATTGGGGTGGTTGGTTGTTCAACTAACAACCCTTTCTTATTAATTGTCTTGCTTCAACTGCAAGCTAGAGGAAATGTGTTTATTTCCTCTTCATCATCAAGGTAGCTTGAGGTCTTTTACACATGATTCCCCTTTATTTCCCCCCTCACCAATCCCTCTAGCGGTATCATGGCCAGTACTTGTAAGGCTTCACACAAGAGTCAGCTGGTTTACATTTCTCTGATCAAACAATAATTATAGTTGTAATGTCCATATTCCATGCATGAAAATTATTACATATAATCAGGGGTATTACAATCCCCTCCCCCTTAAAAGGAGCATCATCCTTGGTGTTCTTTGCATCTCAAAAACACCATCCATGCTTCCATTTTTTCAGTTGTTTCAGTGATGCAGTTCCTCTTCCCCAGTCTGATCCTTTCCAGACTGTTGGTATTTATCACATGCCTACAAAAATTTCAAACAACAAGCACATTAATTCACAATTTCATGCATAAAAATTTCATTGTTGTTCAAAACTCAAGAGAAATATTCACGTATCGACAAAACACTTATTTGTGCAGTTCATGGATCTACATCCATATGGTTGTCTTGTTTACTTGGCTCACTGCTTTTCCTTGACATACCCATTATGCTCATGATCCTGATAAAAAATTTACAAGAGTTTTTGAAGTATCATCTTCCTTGCAGTCACTCACCCTCCAAGATCAAGCTCAAGCATCCCCTTCTCTGCTATACAGTCCCTTGAGTGATCCATATTTCCTACCAAGGCTCTATCACACAAGAATAGTTTTAAATACTTCACTGAGTATTACAACCGAGGCATCCCTCTGGCTTTCTCTGTAAAGGTGTCCCTCTAGCCAGTGTTACCACAACATGGCATTCTCTATGGTGATCATGGCATATCTTAGGATTTTCATGTCACAACAGTAGCCATTTCTATGTTTTCTTAGCTTGACAACCATCATATGTCCCTACAATATATATCATTCATATCACCTTTATCAAATGCATATAGTAACCATGAGATGTTATCATCAATTTCAATCAAACTTTTTCAATCTGTTGTCCACAGATTTTTAAATTTCATTTGTCGATTTTCAGATCTATTCCCTACAGGAACCAGATTCACAAGTATGAGATTCCTTCTCATATCAATTTGGCTCAATGAGAATTGGTATTCCTTATGGGATTATAGCACTACTATATCCAAGACCCTTCCTTCCTACATTTCATTCTTGACACAACCAAACAAATTCTTAATTCTCATGCACAATATATTTTCATTGCACACTTGTAGTGGCTTCCAAACAATTTTTCAAAATTTGTGCATACTAGAAATTTTATCACATTCATCTATTCAATGATATAGCATAAAAAAAGGATTACCATTCCTTGAACATGCATTAATTTAGCATACCAATCCTTTCAACACGTAATCTTTTCATCATATGAACTTAACTAGTGTTCCAAGGTCCATGGTCATATTCACTCACAACTCAATCCTGCATTGATTTCAGTTTATCACAATTTTATGTTAGGCACTTTTCCATAGTGATTTGGAACTCAACCAACCTCTCACATCATGGATTATTTATTAGCATTCATTATTACAACATGGTTATGCTTCCTGTGAGTTGATGATAACTTCAAATTTGCACAAATTATATGAAATTAAAATTTCATATGAATCCATTCAAGCATTCTTTCTTTGTTGACAATCATGGTGTTAATTTTAATGTCCATCCAGGTTTCCTCTCTTTACCATTCTACAACTTTGGTAGAATATTGGAAGATCCTCCTTCCATACTGGGCAGTCCATTACCTACCCTCTCATACAAACATGCATCTCCCTAATGCATTCAATCAGTGTGTTTATTATAAGCACTTTTGTTTCCAATCATTCATAATTGGTTAATGCATTCATGAAACAATTGTTCACAAATTTTCTTGCAAGGATCTCAATTATCCTCGACTGCTAGAGGTTCAAACCTCTGTCATTCAGATTCTTTTCTTGAATCTTACCCTTATTGGGTGTCAAGGGAATACAACAACCAAATAAATTCACATGTGTATTCATCAAGATATAAAATATTTCAGAAGGTGTTCTTACCCAATCCCTTTCAAACCTCATGCTACATAGGCATGAAATATTATACTTGTCTAGTTGCCAAAAAATTCTCTGATATTACCTCATCATTGTTGCCTCATTGGAGTTCCTATGGTCCCTTCATCATTTCTTTCGACAACAACCTTCTTGTATATATTCTCTGCTTGAGGTTTTCCACCATTTGCAGTTGTCCTTTCCCAACAACCCCAATGATTTTCCTAGACATAACATGCATCATCACAATCACAATTATATTAGTTGTCATTTCAAATACAAATGAAAGTACCATATCATTTAATTTAGCAAAAAAAATTTCAGATATGTTCTAGCATATCTGCATGCACTCTATGGCATTACTTCTCAATGCATTTACTACTACAATTGCAATCATTTTTTCGGCTGTTTCTACAGTCATACAACCTTCATTATTCTTATGTATTAAGAATTACTACAAAACAATATACCATTTTTCTCATTCTAGATAAACACAATAGTCAACAAGAAAGGAGTTAAGGGACTCTTCTATTTCTCCAACTCCTCCTACACGATCTGTAAATTTAAGCTTAAGTGAACCATCCCCAAGGCTTCTCTACTTTTACTCAACATAGCTTAACCAATCTCATTAATTTAAACATATTAATTAAATTCTCTTCACTAGTAGTATTTGTTTTCCCTACTATTTTTTTATGGCATACAACTTTGTTAAGCAAAACAGAGTTTTAGAATGAGAAAAGTATTCCTCCTTTTATCCTTATTTTCTTTTGCAATCTATCCCTTTTAGGATTTTCTTGCTCTATTGCTTGAGAAGTATTAGTCAAGTTCATCTCGACCTTTCTTGGATAAATCAACATGCTACAACAGTAAGATTTTGGTTCACAAATTAACCATGAATCAATGCATTTTGAAAATTTCTCAAACATAAATCAGATTGGTTATAATTCATTTGCATGTCTCCTATGCATGCATTATAATTTATAATCTAATCATGGATTCTTAGATAAGTAGGCCTTGCAACCCACTGCCTAATTTTCTAGCAGTCTTTAAGATTATGACTCTATTCTCCAGATAGAGTGTTTATACAGTGCCTCCATAGAGAACTTCCTCAACATGCAACTCTCCTGTTGCATATCCAATAATTATCTGAAATGACTCCAACCTTGAGTCATCCTTAGCTTCATCATTTTAGAGTTCTACCCAATATTCCGTAAGGAATATAAGTATGCATTCAGATTATACATTCAACATATACACATTATTCTATCAGTTTATATTCAAACTGTTCCTTCATGCACTTAACCACTTGCATCAACATATTGTGTGTTTCTACCATAGGCACACTTTACAATTTCTCCCACACATTATTTACAGTCATTCAAATCATGATTGCTCACTATCATTTACATGCAATTTTCAAAGGCATGTTCATTTTTCCTTTTTATAAGGACAACATAGCACTCCTTGCTCATTTACTCTTTCAACAATTTACACCAGCTCTTTCTAAGGAATGAAGTCCACCTTCCTCAAGCTATTTTTAAACATGACAGTTTAGACCCTTCTACATAGGTCAGCTATGCATACATGGAATTATCCAATCCGTTCAAGTACAAATATTGTCTCACATATCACTTATTTAGGCAGTCATACCATGCATTTTTAGCACATATATATATCATGCATGTGCAACCCTTGCACATATTTATATCATTCATTCATATTTATTTGGTCTTAATATTAGCCTTCATACCAGAAAAACTTATAACGCGTTTAACCCATGCACCCAGGCATATACATATATACACATATCGATGTCATCATGCAAGTTCATTGCTTGCACTTTTTCTATGTCATCCATACACATTGATATTTTAACTTTAACATCAATGTTCTTTAGATCGTACAACCATTCATATGGAAGGTCTCATAAGCATAAATCATTAATTATGTTTCCCTTTCTATAGGGAAATAACCATCAATAAACCACTCTTTCCCTTCCATTATAAAATCATTCCAAAATTTAGAAATCCAATCTAGGCAATTTCAACATTACCCAAGGCAACAAAACAACCATTCTAACTTCTCTTCATGCTTTAATTCAATTCCTAGCCAACATGCCTCTACAAAGGGAATTCTTTCCTAGACTCCCTCTCACTACCACTTTCCTACCAAGCCATACTTATATGGCTACCATCCAATTCTAGATGTCAATCTAATCCATTGTTCATATGGAGATGTCAAAGCACTTCCTTAACTAGATTTTAGATCAACATTTCATTAATTATTCTACCTGATCCTCATAAGGTAGTATGCAATCAACATCATCAACATTTTACTTATGTTGTTGAAATTCCTGTTGATACCAAATCATCCTTAACTAAAAGTTCCATCAACATATCGTGCCTTACAACTCACCACGAGTTTTATTATGTCTATTTGCATGTTCATACATGCTTACTCATTACCATATGCATTACAACATATCCACATCTTGAATTTTTCATGCATATACAAGTACTCAAGTCAATAGGCACGTACACATTTTTGTACAGCCATGAGTTCGTAAACTGGCTCATATGTTCATTTCATTTCACCTCTTTTATGAGGAATATCATAGTTCAAAGAGCCCCTTTTTATTTTCTTAACTAGGTCATTTCAGCAACAAGTTTCATTTATTATAGATCAAGTAATTGACCTTACGATTTTCCACCAGTTCTATGATCCTGAGGAATTTCACATGTCTAGTTTAGTCTTTTATTTAAGGAGTAATTAATATTTCCAAGGACTCTGTCAATCCATACAAAATTACCTTAACCACAAGGAATTTTCCATAAGGGTCTGAGCCCTTATATAAACATCCATCACAAATGTAGGAGGTTATGACTATCCAAGCAAACAGACAACAATATACTTGAATAAAACAACTCAGATCCTCCATTCTTTGAAATCATGTAACTCTATGACATAATTATTCCACTTATTCCATTCACATTTAGGTCTTGCTAAGAATGTATATTATCATATTCCCACTCTTGTAAGAGTAGCTATCATTCTTACCAAGGCAACAACATAATTATTATGTTGAATATAAACATGTAAATTTTCTATTGAAAGGAATTTTGAAACAAAATCTTAGTATGTAGTCCTCCTTCTCAGGAACTTTTGCAAATAATAAACAAAAAATTTAGCACAGAGAAACTCTTTCTAACATTATTGTCTTATCCTTGATACATCAGTCTTATGACTGTTTTCTATCCCATCCAGGCCTAGTTTTTGAACTATGATATGATACCACTGTGTTAGACACCTAACCCACTAAGTACCTTTCTAAGGGATTGTAACATCCTATTTCCCCAGCTTGTAATTAATCATTAATTATGATCACCATGCTATGGCATGTGAACAATGTAAATGTATTGTTGGTTATATTTCCAATAAATGACTATGGGGATGAATCCTTGAAGTACTGGCCATGCTATCACTAGAGGAAAGAGTGAGGAATCTGTAGAGAGGGTTCATTAGTTCAAATGACCCAAATTCTCTTTGTTGAGATAATAAGCCTCATCTAGATTCCAAGGAGGAAGCAGTGAAGGAAATAAGGACCGGTGGTTGAAAAATCAACTACCCCCATGAATGGAAGCATGGAGGGTTTGGCTGGGGAGAGAGAAAAATATTAGCCCGAAGTACCATAGAGAGATTTTTTTCTTGCAGACCCAGACTTACCCAAGTTTCCTTCTGATAGAATGGAACAATATAGGTGGAGAACCTTCCTGAGGAGGAGAAAAGTCATGCAATAATACATGCAAAGATAGACAAGAGGAGACACACCAAGAGAGGGAAGGTGTGCCCTGGATATGCAGAATAAAGGAGGGGGAGCATGAGAGGATCTCCAATTAAGAAGAAGAAGAGTTGGGAGCTTGATAAGTGTTGTGGTTACTGCATAGAACAAGAAAAAAGGATCTTTGAGAAGTTGCGGAAGACATGACCTGAGCAGAAGTTCATGAGATTGATGCTGAGGGAGAATTTGATAAACCTCGCAGATATTGTGACAGAGAATGAATCTATGAGAAACTGCAAAGGTTCCCTAGTGATATCATGGCTTGGCACGGGGGTGGCCAGAGTGCTAAGAGTGAATGGATATGAGCCCATGGTTGGGTGGAGAGGTTAACACCCACAATTAGTCGGTTGGCTATCAACTGTAATAGATAATTATTTATTGAACCATCTGTAATTGAATTAAAATGCGTGATTAAATGTCTATGTATGTGACTAATATTTGCAACGTTTAATTTATAATGAGAATGCCTAATTGTTCTTCTGTAAGCCATTGCATGTGAATGAGTGTAAGGTGATCATTTGGGCCTCTAGGCTGGTTCGAAAATACCTCACCTTGTTTTAGAGCTTAAGTTCTTTGAATTTGAAGGCTCTTCCTTCAAAACAATACCCTAAGAGACCACAGGTTCGTTCCCACATCCTTAACCAAATATCGGCTAAGAGTTGAGCTTACAACCCGAGACTCATTAGAGGGCCCATATGAAAAAGGTCTGGGAACCCTGTGCTAGCCTAAATGACGGCGACGCAGCCCCTTCACCAACCACAGGTTGGAAGGTCCACGCACACACAGGATCTTTTCCCTTCACACAGCCCGAAGAAATCAAATGTTCTTCTATTTCCCTATCGGGAAATCTGCACCCACATAATTCTTGAGCGATCCCCTCTCTTTACTTATCAGGGAATCGGACTTTGCTACTTCGTAATGTCAAAGGTCGGGCATTGGATTCTCGAATCCCCAAGACCTGATGACCAGTCAATGTTGACCTTATCTTTCCTTTATCAGCTTTCCCTATCAGGAATTCGACACTCGCGATGTCGAGCAACTCGGTTCTTCGACTCCCGATACCCTATACGCCAAAACTTCGACGCACGAGCAAGTTGACTATTCAGTGCCTTTACTCCATCGACATTTTAGAGTTCGTGGGATCGCGAATCCTAATGCGCATATTTCAGCACTTCTCATTGCGAAACCCCGATATCTCATGCCACCTGTCCTCCACTAACTTCACTGTGGCCCACGCTATCCTTTAACTGTCAGGATATTGCGTATCATGGTTCCAAGCTACAAGAGTATCCTGTGCTCAAAACTTCCGATACTCCGAACCTTGATTTCTTTGGATCTTTTGACACACGTCTCGAATGATGGATGGTTCAGATCTCGTCAGGATATCGTGCTTTGCGAATTCACGATTCCTGTTGCTACAATTTGGAGCTTCGACTCACGAAACCCCGATACACGCTTTCACATGCAAATCCGACGGTCCCTGTGGCTTGGATCAACGGCTCTGCCCCTCCTGAGCTTTGAACCTCTAGTGAATATGACGCCGTATCTCCCTTGCACCTTGGTGAGATCTGACTATCCATGGGATGTCGCGAATTCCCCTCAAAGAATACTGACCGTCTGTCCCTCCTTTGGGAAATCTGCAAGATGACCAGCGTTCTTCCACAAAAATCACCTGCCTGCACGCACTACTTGTGACGCCTCCCTCTTACTTCAAGTCGCAACTTCCCTGCACAGTTCTTCAGCATAATTCAAAGGCCTATTCTTCCTGAGCTTTTCCTCGACTCTGCATCTTCTTCGAAAGACTTCTTGCTCGCACTCCTTGCGGCAACCTTCAGACACTTCCTAAGTGTTGAAGTCTCTTGACTCTGTGCACTCTTGCAGCAGTAGTCCTTCGATACTTCACTCAGGTTCACAACCCTGAGATTCTTACTCAGCCTATGCACTCCTTGCACGGCTCCTGTGCCCAACTGCACCTTTGGGATGAATGAGAACAAAAGTTATCCCTATCTGAACCTCTATCAACGCATTCCTTGCGGACACTTCAACTGCACTCCTTGCAGGAATCCTCTGGCTCAAATAGAGAAACAATTGAAACTCATTCCTTCTTCCTCTCAGAGTTCAATTCAAACATGAAATCATATACATAGCATATCAAAGCCAATGCATAACAGGAAGCAAACATTCATGAGCATATCAATACACAGAGAACAGACACATAACCATGAATTTGAATCAAAGCTTCTTTTATTAATTCAAATATCTGTACATGGGTGTTCTTTACACATCTCTCTGCATGTTCTTGCTCTTCCTTCTCAATCTCTAATAATGTTACAAATGCACAA
>JASDQU011440109.1:23860-42519 GCA_032191745.1 Picea mariana | reverse complement strand
TCTTCAAGGGGGCAACCTCCTTTTACCCCACTTAAATGTTCAAGTACAAGATGATTCAAAATGAAAATGTCTCCTTGGTATATATAGGAGACTAGGAGGTATAATTACAACTAATGGCCTAAAGCCAACATAAATAAAATAACATTACTAATATAATATGCCCCAATTAAGGGGTCATGATCCAATATTATGGCTTAACAGTTGGATGTCATATGAAAATCGACACTACTAGATGAAATGAAGATACCGTCCTTGGCGAAGCCACCCGATGTTGTACGGTTGTAGGTGTGGTGTTGTCAATAATCCCAATTGTTTGATGACCTTTATTGAGATGAGGTTCTTCTAGCTTCCACTATCAATAATAAAATGTAGAAGGGAACCCTTCACCCATATATGATAATGAAAGAGGATATACCCCTCTTCAGGATCTGCTAGTTCTTCTCATTGAATTTTTGTGGTCACGACAGTAGCAGTGGGGTCTGCGTCGATGATCTGTCTCCTTCCATTATTTTTTGAATCAGATTTTGAATCTAAATTCGACTCTTTTTCTTTGATCTTGGCTACCAATGAATTTTTTGAGTGACATTCATCAGCGTTGCGCCAAGGGATTTTGTTGAAATCACACCACTTTCTAGTGTTCTTGTTTGTCTTTCCATTACCCTTCTTTTCCTGTGGCTTGGATTGGTTGTCGAAAGGTTGTTTGTTAGGTCCATATTTATCATGATTTGGTTGTTGTTGCACCTCTTCCATCACGTTAGTGAGCAAAATAGAGGTTCTTGCAAGATCAGTTGGGTCTGCTGAGAAAGACAACTGTAAGGAAAAGAGTTAGGGAAAGAAATATAAACAACGATTAAGAATCAAACTAAGAAATGAAATAACAACTAAATTAATGAGCATAGGGACATAGAAACAAAAAGAACCATAAGACCCATGTCACCAATGTTGAGGCTGATCTATTAGTGAAACAATAAACCAAGAAGAAAGGGGACTATGAGTCCCTTCTTCCTCCAAGGGAGGGCTCTTGGACCCCACTAGCTAGCTCTTCTTACAACATAGAAAAATGGAAAATGATGAAAGAACTCTTTACAAATCCACTCAATGGGTGAGATGGATTGCCCAATGCAATGGTGAAAATATGCTCTTGACAAGGATGGAGTCTTCAAGAGAATAGAGGCAGCATAACATTACTTTGAATTCCTTGAAAAATGAAGTGCATCCATGGCATTTTTATAGCATTCCTTCGAGCTATTGTTCAACCAGTTTGTAGTGTGAAAAGAGGCTAATTAGGGAATTTCTAGGTCTTTAACCAGCCATCCAGTCGAATCTCGTCCAGATTTGAGGGTCAAAGCAGCTTGGGAGCTGAACCATAAGTAGGTGTACAGATTTTTGCGATAATAGTCATGCATCGTGCGCATGTGCATGATTTCTGCATTCTTGTTCCGCGCATTTGCGCGCGTGCCCAATGTCTGCATAGCGCCCTTCAACTTTTCACTACTTTGTATAGTTTTTGACCCTTTTATGAATGATTTGGTGTTAATTCGGGTCCATGGATGACTTCATCACTGTTTGACAATGCTAAGTTCTTGTAACCATGTGCGGATGAAATTTCAGTGATAACAGATGCCCCCTGATGGATGAGGTTAGGAGCATACGTATAGCCAAAATCCATCAATGTTTCTTCTACTGAGAATGTTGTTGTAAGAGACAACAATAGTGGGATTGTACAGAGCAATCCATTGGAGGGAAAAAGGAACTGGTAGGACCCAAACTTCCATGAGGTGTGGAAAACATAAAACTATGTACAAACGAGGCAGGCATGCCCCATGCTCGTGTCATGTAACTCCAAAAAGATGAATGAAGTGTTGGTGTAGACAACTGCAGCACCCTCAGGGGTAGTTGTGATAAAGGCAGAAGACAATTCTGTAGATGAACATACTCTGAATAGTAGGCAGTGATCGCGGTAAGAAGTATCACCGATTATGTGGGCATTGATAGCCCAGCCAAGTTCAGATGTCTTCAGCAAATGAAAGAACTAACTGCAATAGTCACAAAGTAAGACCCACCGTAACATGAGAAAGTGTTGGCGTCGAATGTTATGGGGGTCAACGACAGTAGGGAGCAATGGTGTTTCACCCTATGCCACCCAAGATCTCTCATTGAGTGGATAATGAGAATCAAGATATTGTTGCCCTTCTAGAAAACTGTGTTGATGTCGACAAAAAGGGGGACGCGACTCCCATAAGAAAATGGCTTCGTGAAATCTACTAGGTGAGGTGAAGAAGTGGAGGAGGTACATGGACGAAGTCAATATGTGGGAAGACTCAAGACTGCCCTTGCTTGGAGTATGTGTGAGATAAAAAGTGGCTGCAATCGTTCAACGAGGTCGAGTGTTAGGGGGACGACAAGACCGGGGATAAGTTGTGCCAGAGGCGAGACAAGGTGAACAAATTTAGAGGGCAGAGGTAAGTGTTCTGTGGGGTATTCTGAAGATATGGATGATGTCGGTAAGGGTGGATGCTAAGTAGTGCTCCAACCAAAGGTGACATGGGTTTCGGTTGGCCAAAAAGGGAAGTAAGTCGCCAAAGGTGACGACAAAAAAAGGTAATGTAACAACTGAAAATAAAGGCATTTGTACAATAAATAGAAAATAATTGGGGGGAAGTGTACAAATACAGAAACAGGTGCCCTAGTTTGATATGGTGGGCCCAGGTAGGGCATAATTTGCTCAAAGAACTGATGAAGGGTGGGGGCCCCATGGCTGGGTTTCTTGTATGAGGTAGTTGAAATGAAGGGAGATTTGTAGATGGGTAGACGGATTGTGGAGGAAATGGAGGGTTTATGCTACTGCAAAGGTGCAGCCCAACCATAGAACTGTGGAGATATAATCTGTGAGTCCATTGGGAAAGATAGCAAAATGAGGAGAAAGAGTATGTGGTTGATTCGTGACATGATGTATGACTATCAGGACTCCCATCCCTAAAGGGTTTTGAAAAACAGCATGAGTGTCAGAAGTGCCAAAAGGTGCTATGAATGGGACAACTCATGTGGGTAAGAATGCTACCGAGTGACAGTAAAGAAGATGAAAATGGAGGTGTGGGTACTGTAGATCTAGGAATGGGGATCCTAGAGGCAAATGTCAGAGGGTGTGACTAGAAATGTAAGTGCGATACAGAGGGAAAGACTACATGCCAGTGCTGAGTATATACCTGAAGGGGTTGTGCCGATGTATGATAATCGAGTACCTGCACACATGAAAACCAAATACCCGACGTGAACAATATCTGAAGAGAATCAAAGATATGAGCATGTATTTGATAAGCATGAATATGCACATGCGTACCTGATCAGGGTATGAAAAATGGCACCCCGGGGGCTCGAAATGAAAATAGGCCCAGGGACTGTTGTGATGTAGATGACAGGATGTTGATCCTGTGGCTGAAGACGGATCAAGAAATGTACACCGTAGGATCTTGGAATGGTGAGTGGAAGTTTGACAAAAAGGCCTATATATAGCTGTAGGGCCCACATTGTCACCTCATTTGTACTTGCTGCTATAGTGATTGGAAGAGAAGCATTCAGAGGAGATTATGAGATTTGGGGAGGATGAGGCATCCGATTGAGGACCTGTGAGCATTAGGTTAGTGGTCTGATCATCCTACATAGAATTAGGATTTCATTTTTTTGGGCAGGGGCTATACGAAGGGCCATACAGAGGTGTTTAGGGGGTATGGGCCCCACATGCACAGGCGATCCGGTAATAGGCACACACATGTGCATGCCTGTCCACTAGATAGACATGCATGGGAGCACGGTTAAGGGGATTAAGAGAATGTGCAATGGGTGCACCTATTGGTTGATCAGGCGTTCACCTATGTGCACCTGTTGGTTGAACAGGCGCGTAACTGTGTGCACCTGTCGGTTGAAAAGGCGCACGTCTATGCATGCCTGTATGGTGAATAGGCACACCTGAGAGCATGCCTATGTAGTGAATAGGTGAGCACATGTGCACGCCTGTGGGGTGTACAGGAGCGCATGTGTGCGCACCTGTGGGTGAAAAAACCGCATCGTGGAGGCAAGGTGGACAGGTATAAAACGTGTCTCTTTGATGTTTTTGATTGTGCATGTGGCTAACTTAGGACGGTTTTGTGTTGTGCAGGTGAGTTGTGTGCACGATGTTGATTGGTTGGCGAGATCGGGATTGGTCCCAGCTGCGAGACGTCGTGGCTATTGAGGAGCCAGGTGTATCTGCGACTTTGGCAGCCTATGGGCTGCGGAAGTTCTTTGAGTGAACCTTGATATGGGCATAGGAGTATCTCCTGCAGTTTCTTATCCAGATGTGGAGTCCAGACCTGCACTACTTCATAGTGCAGGGAGAGCAGATTCCCTTCACTGTGGTGGAGGACATGTATTTTATGACTGGGCTCCCATTTTGGGGAACGCCCATACCAGCGGAGCCAGTGCTTCCTAGGGATACACCACTCATGACGATGGGTCAGAGATATTTTTTGGGGCTGAACTATATGTTCGGCATAGTGGTGAGCATTGGGGCGATGGATGCCCTCGCACATCGCTGCATAGTAGTGATGATTGTGAGAGTGTATGGTTCACTGGCGATGCAGCGGATCAGCAGTGGCCCACTGATGGTGATGGAGAGAGTGTTGGCCAGTGAGCATTTTTCCTGGGGGCTTACACTGCACTCGAGGATGGTGGGGCAGTTGGACCACTGTCGGTCCATGGATATGGGGGATTTTGCCTTCGGGTCCATCCTGGTGGCCTAGTTTCTGGAGAGGGTGTCGATGTTGCGCCCTAGAATTCTATTGGGTGTGCCTAGAGTGCGAGAGCCGCGGCTGAGGTGGTGGTCGACTGTGTTGCTTTACCATGGTGGTTGCGAAGGTGGCCACTTCTTCACTGCAGAGGCAACGCAGGTATGGCGGCAGATTCCACAGGTGATATTACAGTACCCCTATGCCAGGGTTGACTTCCAGGATGATCCGGACATGGTGCTACCTCCAGGGGAGGTTTTTGACCGTCGAGGTATGTGGATGATGTTGATGTGTATGTTTTTTGTATGTTTTGAGATAGCATTCCATATGTATGTGATATAGATGCTGATACTATCTATTGTTTGTTTGCATGTGCAGATGTGGCACCTTGCGGGCACGAGGTGGAGTTGCAGAGAGCACCGGCTCGTCAGGAGCCGGAGAGACTACTGCGAGGAGACAGACATTGGCGTGAGGACGCCACGGTGCGACCAGCTAAACCAGAGAGGGTAGTGAGGAGACACCGGTTTGATGACCCTGGTGCTGGGCCATCACATGCTCCTCCGATGGCTGTTGGAGTGGATTTTGAGGACATACGCCGTCATATGGAGGCGGTGTTACAGGATGTGCCTGAGGGTATATGGTCTCGCATCTAGGATGAGGGTATCTTGGAGCAGTGTGTGGGGGTGTCACTGCCATGGCGAGCCATAGTACGACGAACAGCAGTGGCTGCTACGATGACGACCGGATGACTGCCATTGGGGCAGGAGGGACCAGTGGGGGGGGACCACCACCGCCTGGGGCAGGTGGTGGTGGGCTGCCACCGCCTGAGGGAGGAGCAAGCGGTGGTGCTCTAGAGGCATCATGAGTGGTGCTCTTATGCATTGATGTATATATATTTTATATATATAGGCCGGTGAGCCCATTTTGTACCGAGGTGCTTCATTGGCCTGCGGATAGTTGTATTTTTGTATGTAAATAGTTGGATGGCACTGTGGACCTTTTGATATATACATGAGTATACATTTGTGAGATCTATGTGGTGTTTACATGTGTTTTGTTAATGTTTTGATTATGTCTAATCTATATATGTGATGACAATTTGTGTTATATGTTTATGTATTTGTAGAGGTAGCTTTATGTGATATATGCCAGTCTAACATAATATTAGCTAGGTTATCCATAATTTGATTCAATTGTCTTGGAATATGTGTAAATGTAATGGAATCAAAATGTCGAGATAAAAGTCTAACCTGCAGGTATTTGAGAAAGAGGCAAGGATCACGGATGCGGTACACATTGTTGACCTGGAGTACGACTAGTTGAGAGTCGAGGAAGATGCTAAGGTGATGAATACGATGATGTTGGGCATTGGCCAGGAGGCCAATGACGGCAGTGTATTCAGCTTGGTTGTTGGTTGCTGAACCCAAACATATGCCGCTTGAATGGAGCATTTCATGTGAGGGGGTGTAGAGAGCCCAAGCAGTCGAAGCGAGATTTTGTGTCCAACGGTTGGTGCCGTCAGCGTAATCGATGTGGTAGGCTGGTGGAAGAAGCATCTGTCAATAGCACAAAGGATACTTTAGACGTGAGGGAGGGAAAAAAGATTAAAAACACTATAAAAGAAATAACCTAAAGTAGAATGACTAAGTTTTTAAGCATAAAATTTCTTAAGATACAACCCGTTGACGAGTTCTTTGAGAGAGAGGCCTTCGGGGGAGGCCAAGATGTATGCACCCTTGGTGAGGCAATGTTGGATAATGTATGGGCCATGCCAGAGTGACTCGAATTTTTCATGGCCAAAGGTATCATGGGTGATATTGTAAGCCAGGATGAGGTCACCTTCGCGAAATGAGCGAAGGTTGACATGGCGATCAAAGGTAGGCTTGGATCATTTTTTAGCTGCCTCGTTGTTCTGTAAGGAAGATCGACGATATTCATCCAGAGACTCTAAGTTTAGCAAGCTCTGCTCCATTGGAGCAGTGTCGAGTAATAGCTCAATTGCGGTGCGTAAAGTGGGAATTTCGCACTCGATGGGAAGAGTGGCCTCAACCCCATGGACTAGATGAAATGGTGTGAAACCAATAGCTGTTTTCACAGCCGTTCAGTAAGCCCATAGTGCAGAAAATAACATATGATGCCAATTGGTTTTATGTTTATTAACCATGAGCTGTAACATGGTCTTGAGGACTTTGTTAACTACTTCAACCTATTCGTTAGACTGAGGGTAATATGGTGAGGCAAACTCATGAGAGAATCCTAACCGAGATGAGAGTTCAACGAAGATCTCATTCTTGAAGTGTTTCCCATGATCGAAAATGAGTTGGAGGGGTACTCCAAAGCGGGATATGACGTGTTTAAAGAAAAAACGCGCTGCAGTGTCAGCGGTGTTGTTGAAGGTGGGCATGGCTTCTGCCCATTTGGTGAAGTAATCAACGACAACAACAATGTATTTGTGACCATTGTTGGAGGGGGGATTACAAGTCATGAAGTCGATGCCCCATTTACAAAAAGGGTCGACAGTGATGACAAGGTGAAGAAGAGCGGGGGGAGCTCGGGCTTTATTGGCATAGAGCTGACATTGATCACATCGTTTCACGGCATGAATGCAATCATGAAACAAGGTAGGCCAAAAGTAACCAGCTCGGATAATATTTTGAGCAGTGGATATGCCTGAAATATGGCCCCCACATGCGCCACTGTGGCAGTCATTTAAGACTCTATTGGCCTCGTCAATAGCCAGGCATCGACAAAGAATGGTGTCGACTCCCCGTCGGTATAGGATGTCTCTGATGAGGAGGTAGCGGGGGGCCTGATGGCGAATACGACGAGGATCATCTCGTGAAAGGTGGTTACCGAAATTTTGAGTTCGGAGATAGACGAGGAGGTCACCATACCAAGGATCATCCAAAGTGATGTAAAAGAGATGTTCGTCAAGAAAGTCAGTGTTGACAGGGGAAATGGTGGTGTTAGAGGGGAGGGCCATGACAGGTTCGGCGAGAAACAGGGCCTTCTTACTTTTAGGTGTTGAGAACTCGAGGTCGTACTCCTGAAGGATAACAATCCATCGAGAAAATTTGCTGTTAACTTGCTGATGACTAAGTAAGTACTACATAGGGTTGGAATCGGTGACGACCTTTGTTGTGCGAAGAAGAATGTAGTGGTGCATTTTCTAGACTACGAGGACAACTGCAAAAGCAACTTTCTCTTCATGTTTATACTTCAAGGGTGGACCTGAGAGGTTTTTACTAACGTAATAAATGACATGCTCACGATTTTCATCACCTAGTTCGACGAGAATGCCTGCTACTGATATAGTTGATGCTGATACGTAGAGGATATAGTCGTGATTGTAGTCAGGTGCACTAATTAACAGTGCATTTGAGAGTGCAGTTTTAAGATCGTCAAATGACTGTTGGGCATGGTCGTCCCAGTGAAAAGGGATGTCGTGAAATAGTAAGTGAAGGAAACTATGTGCACGTATGGAGCAGTCTCGGACAAAGCATCTAAGAAAGTTAGCTTTGCCCTGTAGGCTCTGAAGTTGACGTAAATTCTAGGGAGGTGGAATTTTGGTGATAGCTTGGACTTTAAGGGGGTCCATAGTAATACCGCTTTGGAAAACAATAAAGCCGAAGAGGCTCCCTGCGGTGACACAAAACACGCACTTGAGAGGATTCAAGTGGATGTTGTACTGACGACACCGTTGAAAGATGATTCATAAATCATCAATATGTTGGGTGTGTTTCTTATATCGAGTTGTGAGGTCGTCCAAGTAGGCAAGGATGATATGAGCTAGATCATGAAAGATGTATGTCATAGCCCGCTGGAAAGTTGCGTCAGCATTCTTTAAGCCAAAAGGTATGACATGATATGCAAAAGTACCCCAAGGGGTAGTGAATTCAGTTTTATACTGATCGACGGGGTGAATTTGGATTTGATTATAACTAGAGAATCCGTCCATAAAGGATAGAGCCTCATGGCTGATGCAGTCATCGATAATTTGGTCGATGAAAGGCATTGGGAAGTTGTCTTTGGGACATGCGTGATTGAGATCACGAAAGTCTATGCAAACACGGATAGTGCCCTATTTTTTGTTAACAGGTATAGGTTTGGAAACCCATGAGGTATAGGCGATGGGGTAAATGAACCTGACAGTGCGTAATTTGTCAATTTCGGCTTTGATGGCCGTGACTTTGGATGGGTGTAGCGGTCATTTTTTTTGGTGAACTAGTGTAATGTCGGGCCAGGTGTCGATGCGATGTTCGATGATAGAGGGATCAAGGCCAGGCATTTCTGTGTAGGACAAAGCAAAAATATCTTGATATTCTTGGAAGAGGGCTTTATATGCAGTGATTTCCTGAGGAGTGCAAGAAGCTCCAATGGTGATTTCTTCGACGATGCCATTTTTGATGGAAATGTCGATTTTAATGGATGGGGAAATGTTGGCCATGTTTCCTTCTTCAAAAGCATCAGGGGTGGGAATGGGGTTTTTGAACCAGTTGATAGGCTTTGATGGGATAAAATCCTTGGTTTCGACCACGTAAATGGGATGTTGGTTAGGATGCGTGGAGGCTTCCTATGGAAAGAAGAGTGCACGGTGGTGTAGCGCATAAGAAGATGCCACTTCCTTCATAGCATACATGTAACTACAACTGAACAGGATATTATAATCAAGTGGGGCGTCGATAAATTTGATGTCAATGAGAATAGTTTTTCCCCCAAGTTCGACGGGGACATTTTAGAAGATCCCTTCAGGAGACGATGGTCGCCCATCATAAGCTCGTAATGTGATGGTAGAGGGTATGAGTTCAAGGGAACCAAGTTTCTTCCATACCATTTTGGACATAATGCATGTAGATGCACCTTCATCGATGATACGCCGATGAACTATGATGTTCCGTATTTTTACTAGTATTTGAAAAGCGATCAAGGTGGGAAGGCAAGGTTCTCCACTGTCAAGATCAAAAGTAATGAGTCGGGTATCTGCGGGGTCGGTTTCCCCCAAGGCGAAAAGTAAGGACTGAGTAGGACAAGTCTGGAGGACCTCCAAAATAGACATGGCAGCCAGGGATTGTGCTAAGTCATCTACCAAACTATAGTTATGAGCTTCCCTAGCCTGTGGGTTGTGGACATTCCTACACAATGGGATGCGAGGGATGTGAAGAGGTGGCTCAGCGGTAGGGCGAGGAATCACCAATGGGGGTCCCATCGATGTGGGGTGTGTCTCTGGAGGGATGGGAGGAGACTCAGCGGGTGCATGATACTGACAATTACGTGTTTGCAAAAGGATTTCTTCCTCACTAGTGAGGAGAATTGTGTGATCTGTTAGATTGTTGGGGTTGAGGTATTGTCCCACCTGAGGTGGGAGATGCTATGTGTCCTATTGGGTGTTTATCACACCTTGATGTGGAATAGGATTTTGCAGCACAACAGAAGGGGGTTGTTGCACGTATTTTTGTGGTGCCTGTGGAGGGGCAGGTGGTGTTGAAGGATGGGGAAGACTACCAGAGTCTTTCAACCATTTGAAATCAGTGATTTGGGGGCAATGATGAGTGTAATGGCCAAACTCACCACAAAGGGCACAAGGGAAGTTGGTTTTAACATTATTGTTATTTCTCCCTTGGTGCTTATTATTATTTCCCCCCTAGGGGTTCTGATTCCCTTGGTTCTAGTTGCCCCCAGTGGATTGGTTCTACTGGGGTTGATTCCCGCCTGGTCCTGGGTTGTTGTTCCTATTCCATCCTTTCTTTTTGGTATTGTTCGACAGATGGGTTGGATTGGCCATATTCAGCTGTTCAAAATTTTGGTATTGCTGAACAACAGAGGGTTGAACAAAATTCACCCCCGCATGAGGATGTGGGGGAGCCATGGGTTGTGGAGGACCAGGGAATGGGAAGTACGGATTCTGTGGTGGTAAGGATCCATAAGGTACATAGGAAGGCGTAGTGCTTTCGCTAGTACTATAAGCTGAAGTAGAGGGGGTACCAGAGTTCGTTTGAATAAGTGGATGTATGGGGGGTGCCGACGGTGGTCCACTGGTGGATGGAGGTATTGCAACAGGGTATGGTTGTTGATAAGGGGGTGGGGGGTAATAAGAAGTGCCCCCATATGTCGATGGGTATTGAGGTGTGCCATACATCGGTGGTGGTCAGGGTTGTGGACCGTGGTGAGTGGTGGTACCAATCAATCCGTCTGCTGAGTGAGACATCCCAGGTTTGTCTTGGTCAAATGGCACAGGTTTGGGAAGATCAGGAAGTATAGTGTATAAGTACCCTGACTATGCATAGATGAGGTCATACTGTCGGGCCTTACTGATGGCTTCCTCTTCAGATTGAGGGAAGGTGGAAGCTACATCCTTACTGAGGAGAGAGACAAGTGATCTAAGAAACCAGTCGAGACACTGTTGCTTGGTGGTTTCTGCTTTGCACAAACTACGTTGCCTATGCCACTCGTGAATGTGGTCAGTGATATGTGTGGCTAAGGTTTGTTTGAAATTAGAAAGTAGTTCTAGACCATTGTCGTGGCGGATTGGTAATTGGAAGAAGATCAAGAATTCTTTGTCCAATGACTCAAAAGTTGCGTGGGACCCTGATTTTTCTTCTACATACCATTTGGCCGATGGGCCAGTGAGTTTGCATTGAAATAATCACAGTCTGATGGAATCATCCATAATTCTATTGAAGGAGCACCATAGGTGAAAGTTCATGACATGGTTGGCAGGGTCATCGCCTACCTTCCCTTCAAACTTTGGTATGTATGAAGGTAGTTTGGTGGGCATTGTAGGCCATGTGGGATCATGCAATATAGGATCATTAGTGAGTTTGCTAAGATCCGGTATGTTAAGAGAGGCCAAATATGGCATCTCCAGTGGGGGGGGAGGATTAGCTCCGACCATGGTGTGAGTTTGTTGTGAACCTAACCCTTGAGGGGGGCTAGGTGGGTTGGTGCTTCCTCCTTGAGAGGAAGTTGGTCCCCCTATTTCATGTAAAGGAGAGTGGGTGAATGGTTGACCTTGGGAAGTGGACCTAAGTAATGTAGAACCAAGCAAAGATGATCCTAAAACAGTAGCACTCACAGGAGTGTGTGAAGGAGGTGTCGATGAGTGGGAAAGACCAGACACTCCCCCTAAGATAGGAGGGAGGTTTAGCAAGCGTCGTGAACAACGAGGGTTCTGTGGGTCCCCTATGATGTCCGACTAGCTGCGTGAATGTGTGCAAAGAGTGGTAAGAGTAATATAGAAACAAGATCCTTTGTGTTGAATGTTTACACAATATATATATCCAAATCAAACTATAATCAGAGATGCATCATACATAAAATGTTTTGTTGAAAAAGAATCATATATATGGGTAAGTCGGTTTTGTCTATGTGGGGAATCAAAAGAAATAAAATGCTCGTGTCCTAGAAGACATAACGTCCTTCCTCTCAAATAACACTGGACCTTACAATAGTACTCAACAATGGGGTCTGAAGTCACTGGAAGAGAAACTAGTGAAGGATGAAATAATTGGTTATAATGAGGGGTAAAGGGGGCATATACCGAAAGAGCTGGCAATATTTCCCAATATCCACACAAAATACAATCAAGATGCAATTGCAGCCCACAATTTCCACCTGGGTAGATGTCCTAAAATTTGGTCACTAGGTACTTCAGTCAAAGTGTGACATTTAGATTTTTGGCCTAAGAAATGGGTCACGGGCTGGATCCCGTCCAAGAGGTGGGTGCCTCAAGGGGGGACACATAGAACAACTGGACCTCGGCCTTCAACCCTTCACGGGTATCTCCCTGCCTTATGGTATTAGGAACACTTGACTTGGAAGATTTTCAATTCCCTATTTGACAACTTCTATGGTTTTGACAATGTGAGAACGAGATAACGGGGAGTTATTTGGATGCCTATCCCCGAAATCCTACCTAGAATAAAAAGTTTCTTTTGGCACCTCCTGTGGAGGAAAACTTAGTGAGTTTTTAGAAAGATTTTAGATGTAGTTGTTTTGGGAGGGTGGGGGTNGACCTCCACGTTTCAAGAAGAAGCTATGTGAGTGATAAGTAACTTTTGTGTGTGAGTAAAAGTGTGCCAATGTTTAGTGAATTAGATGTCACCTTGCTGCATGTGGACTTTGCTTGGTCCTTACAAGTGTTTGATTACCTAATTAACTAAGTGCCTTTGGTACAACCTTGCATAATTCAAAAGTCCCTAGGAAGCTAGCATGTGGACATGTGGGTCTGTTACTATCCATTTAACTCCCTATTTTGATGTAATCTAAGAAAACATTTGAAACTATCCTAGATTGATCATGTGGGCATGTATGGGCCCGTTACAAAACCTTTAAACTTCCCTAGTGATTTCATCTAAGAAAGAAAAATTTAAACACTATCCTATCTTTGTAGCATGTGGGCATGTATGCGCCCATTACAATATTAAGATGTGTTTGAAAAATTAAACTAAGAGGAGTACCAAGAAGGGTTATTGTCCTCTCCTAAAGGTTTTAATGTTCTTAAGGGAGATGAAATCATTTCACAATCATTTTTTGATTCTCAAGATCGCTTGGATGAGCGAGAGAAGAGCATACTAAGCGATTTTTATTCAACTTCTAGTCCCAATGCAAGTTAAATGTGATTAAAAATGATTTCCAACTTATCTTGTGAGTCAAAACAAGCCATCCATGTGGAAAAAAGCAAAGAAGGGAAATTGATTTTATCCTCCTAAGTGCCTATGTGTTTCTGACTAACCCCTTTATATGATGAGGGGACTAAGTGTGGTGCAGCTTTAAAACATGCTTGAAATCATTTTTAAGAAGGAAAATGGTCTTCCCCACATCTCAACAACTTTACAATGTGAATTTTAGCACATATGCATGGGTCTCAGTGGAGACAGAGGCGCACAAAGCGCATGTGCGTGAACAGAGAAAAGTCAACAAGTGCACGTGCATAGAACAGAGTTGTGAATCAAGTGCATGTGCACACGATGTGCGTCAGTGGGCCTAAAAAACCACACATATATGACACATGGTCGAGAATGAAAAATCCAAATGGATTTCTCTCAATTCAACTTGGAATTGGCTGGTTGGCAGGTCGGCTTAGGCCGGTTAGTGTACCTGGAAGTTAAACAAACTAAAAGAAGAGCAAGAAAAACCCAAATGGGGTAGGAAATTGATACATTTACCTAGTGGATTCGCCAATCTGTTGCGCCTCTTCCGTCACCTTAGTGAGAAAAATAGAGGTGCTTGCAAGCTCAGTTGGGTCTGCTGAGCAGGACAGCTGCAAGGAAAAGTGTTAGGGAAAGAAATAAAAACAACAATTAAGAATCAAACTAAGAAATGAAATAACAACTAAATTCATGAGCATAGGGACATAGAAACAAAAAGAACCATAAGACCCATGTCACCAATGTTGAGGCTGATCTATTAGTGAAATAATACACCAACAAGAAAGGGGACTATGAGTCCCTTCTTCCTCCAAGGGAGGGCTCTTGGAACCCCACTAACTAGCTCTTCTTACAACAAAGAAAAATGGAAAATGATGAAAGAAATCTTTACAAATCCATTCAATGGGTGAAATGGATTTCCCAATGCAATGGTGCAAATATGATCTTGACAAGGATGGAGTCCTCAAGAGAATAGAGGCAGCATAACATTACTTTGAATTCGTTGAAAAATGAAGTGCAACCATGGCCTTTTTATAGCATTCCTTCAAGCTATTGTTCAACCAGTTTGTAGTGTGAAAAGAGGCTAATTAGGGCATTTCTAGGTCTTTGACTAGCCATATAGTCGAATCCAGTCCAGATTTGAGGGTCAAATCGGCTTGGGAGTTGAACCATAAGTGGATGGGAGGCCGAACACTCTCATAAATGCGTCGTTTAGTAGGTGCGTGGATTTTTGTGATAACAGTCGTGCATCGTGTGCATGTGCACGATTTCTGCGTTCCTGTTCCGCGCATGTGCGCGCACGCCCAATGTCTTCATAGCGCCCTTCAATTTTTCACTACTTTGTATAGTTTTTGACCCTTTTATGAATGATTTGGTGTTAATTCAGGTCCATGGATGACTTCATCATTGTTTGACGATGCTGAGTTCTTGTAACCATGTGCGGATGAAATTTCAGTGATAAGAGTTGTTACATATTTGCATACTCAAAATATTGTTTTTTCTGTTGTTTAATTTTCTTCTCGATTTTGATAGCATATCGGTAAGAAACTCCCAGCGATGAGATTTTCAGAAACTCTATTTCAGTTTAGATGTATCTGTGTAGAGCCCCACGATATTTTAGAACCAAATGTCACCCAAAGTCTTTGATACCCATCTTGGTGCACAAGGCATGGAAGGTGTTGGTGAACTCTGACACTTCTTGGCCCCTCTCTTGATGTAGTGTGGTCCATCTCATGTATTGGCCATCATAGTTACCAATAGGGTAATATTGTTCCTTCACCACATCCACAAAAAAAATCCCATGTGGGCTCAGACCCATATATTTTAGACTCCTATATTGAAATTTTCTCCCAGTAATTTTCTCACCAATGTTTTACATAGAGGAGAGCCTTAAGGAGTGCGAAGGTGATCTTTTCCCTATTGGAAAAATTGTGAATAGAGACATAACCTTCTAGCAAATTTAACCATTTTTCTAGGGAAACCGCATTGATCTGACCTTCAAATACGAGAATATAAAAATTCACTTGTAACTTGAAAGGAGAGGTGCCTCAAAAGTTGTTTGTTGATTAATAAGCACCTATTTTTATCGATAGGTGTTGAAGGACGTGGGAAATATTCTCCATCATTTTGTCCCTCTGTCGCGTGAGAGATTGCTCAAGGAACAGATTAATAGAATTGTTTTCTCTCATTTTAATTTTCTTCCGCCATGGAGGGTTTCTTGGGAGTGCGAGAGATATTTTCCTCAAGAGAGACAAGTTTGAGACCCAACTTGCTATACTTGGACCTCGTCGGGGAAATGCACTGAAAAAAAACAATCAAGAGCAACCTCCTCTAATACCATTGATCCAAATTATTTTCGGCATGAAACGAGAGTAGAGATATAATAAATAAATGTAAAGAGATATCTCATAGATCCATTAATATAACATAAATATATCATATATGCAACCATAAACACAAAGATACAATAACACACAATTTCTATTAATGAGCGAAATGTATAAAATTGTAGAAATATAGAGTGAAAGACTCGCTAGAATGGTGGCATCTTATCTCTAAGAAGAGATGTTATGGATTTTGACATTCGAAAGAAGATGATTATTACAATGAGGCTCCAAAAGAATTTTTAACATAAATAAAATCCAAAACCCTAACCTCGGAAGATGAAAATCCAACAGTTTTGTGGACCTCATTTTGGGTAGTTTGGGTATCAACTTCCTAGGGGTGACTTTGGCATACGATCCTCATTTGGGGCGCACAACAGATTTCTGTTAAGGTATATTCGAGGAGATTAATTTTTTGGGATCAATCATGGCCATTAGATATCATTGAGGTGCTCGATCCCAAAAAAAATTCATTTAGGACATCAAAATGGGCCTAGAAGTTTAGGAACCGAAAAATTGCTAAAAATAATAAATTGCCTGATCAGAATCTGGACCAGGGGTCTAAAATTTGCTCAATTTTCAAAGTGCTCGGAATGCGACGAAAATAGTTCCATTGCATCCATCTCGTTCTCCTGATTCCGGCGGTATATTTATTTTCACAAACGGAGTCTGTATGGAGAAGTTATCGCGATCTGTTCGCCGAGCCAAACAAGTAAAAAAAAAAATGGGATGCTGACTGGACTGTCCGTACAGTCCGTACAAGCTGACTGGGCATCCATACATGCTGACGTGGCTTGATGGTACGACCCACACATGGCAGGTGATATGGAAATCGGTGATTGGTTACAACTGGACGAATTGTATGGTGACACGTGGCATGTTTTTGGCAAGTTGGAAGGTGCCACGTGGCCCAATGAAGGGTTGCCACGTGGCACCCATTTACAGGCTATTGGTTTAATATTTGGTTCATTAAAATTATATGAGGCCGTGGGGTTCGACCCCCGAACCTCCCACTCATACAAATCTTTAACAACGGTCAAGCCACCAACACGCCACGCGTTGATTTTTATATAACAAATGACAAACTTTACATTTGAATTCGCCTATGGTTTCATTCGGCGGTGGGTCGGGCCAGGGCTAAGCCCCGGCCCGAGGTTTTATTACCATACATATGACCCTGTCTTTTGCAAAACGGCGTGCGCGCGAGTGGTGTGTTATATATTACCACGGTTATATGTGTTTTAAACGACCCTTGGTTAAACCTTGCGTGCGCAATTCAAACGGGTGTTTTGTTTGGTGTTTAAAATATGACCCGTGGTCATATTGTAGGCCATATGACCAATGCATATGTAAACGGAGCACGGGGGGGCTTTACAATAGTATACCCATGGTTATATGCGTTTACATATATGACCCTGTTATAATAATAGCGCGCAAGTTTTGGTTTGTTTTTACAAATGCTTTCATTTTGTACTTGCCACTTGTCAAACTTATATACACGCCTGGCAACTTAGCGCTCTTTGCGCGGGGAACGTGGCCATATGGTCCCCCCATGCGCCCAACACCTCCATACTCAGGGGCTATAGTTGTGCTAACAGTGCAACATTTTGGCACCATTTTAGGAACGCACGTGTGTGCTGGGTTTAGGCACCGAAAACGCTCAGAGGCTAGGTTCATTCTTCCACAGGTGCGAAATGGCGAACCTGTAACAGTAGTTTGAAGGAGGAAAATGGCAGCAAGCATAACTTCTTCAATTTTTGACCAAATTAGGTGTTGTAAAAGCCTAGCTAGGGGTTTTTGGACGTTTTGAGTCCATTGGTGATGTTTTCACAAGAATTTGAAGACTCCTTATGCAGGTTTTTAACCATTGAAGATTGAGGAAGCTCCAGAGAGCCTTAAAGCCCTCATTGTTTGATGCATTGCTCAGATGAGCACATATCCATTTTCTGAGACTGAATAGTCATTCTTGACTGTTTATTATTCTTTGAACACATTGGGATAGGTTTTAGATCCATTGGAGGACTTCTACGGGTATTCTTTCTCCATTGAAGCTCAGGGAAGCTTGGAGGTCACATGTAGAAGAGGTCATTGCTGGATGAGGCAAGATCCATTTGCAGAGTTTTAACAGTCATTTTTGGGGTTTTTATGTATTCTAAATCCAATGGTACAGTCTGTAAATCCATTGGAGTTGAGCAGTAGCTTGAAAAGAGAATTTTACAAACTAATCCCAAAGAGCCAAGTCCATTGAAGGAGGCTCAAGGAGATGTACCCCAGAGAGGGGTGAACTCCTTTATCATCTTGCTATTGTTGTGAGTTTGCTGTGTTATTTGTTGCACTTTATATTGTTGTGTATTGATTTATAACACATATTTAATCTTTTAAAAGATCATTTGATCACACATATACATTGACAAGAAGAAGCCAAACTTAACACATAAACCATCTTGCATATTTAAACACATGAAGCAAGGTCCTGTTAAGGTTTATTTTTNTTATGAGGTAGAGGGTGCTTGCATAGCATAACAAGTCAGCCTTCTATTTTCAGATCAGATGGTATCAGAGAATAGTTTATTTTTCTCATGTATTTGCCAATGATAGCTTGACTTTTAGCTGTTGGTATTTGTGCAAGTTTGTGTTGAAGTTTGAAATCTTGCAAATATGGAGGATGCTACAAACATTGATAGTTCTCCTACATCTTCCAAATCTAAGTTCTTTGACAAAGAGATGTTTAATGCATTTCTAACCATGAAAGATATGGTACAAGAGTTGTGGCAAGATAGGGAAGAGAGCATTGTCCTTCAAGAGTAGTTGATGGCCATGAAGGAGGAGAAAGACCAACTTCTTGAAAAGTTGCAGGAGATGGAGAA